>JAMOIN010001491.1:0-35849 GCA_024666655.1 Dascyllus trimaculatus | reverse complement strand
TTTCATTAGACAAATTGTTAAACATGTTCTGTCACTTCAGGTTCGATTATGTCTTATTGTTTGTCCATATCAGTAAAACTGTGTCTTTTATTACTTTGACTTCTTGTCCAGGAACCAACTTATGTCATAGTTGATGAAAAAATGACTTTGTGAGTGTGTTTGCATGAGCGAGAGAGAGAGAGAGCGAGCGTGTTTTTTCTTCCCAGGGCTGACTCATCCGCCTCCCTGTGTTTACTTATTTAGGCCAGCGAAGTTCTCTGGAAAATATGCATCGTTATAACTGTCTCTTTGTGAAGCACCAGACCTCTGCAATATTTCTCACCTAGGTGAGTGTGTGCTGATGCCAGAGCAGAGCCTGCATCGGTTAACCCTCAGCATGCCGGGTGGCAGCAGCCCCCACAGCAGCAGTGTGTGTGTGTGTGTGTGTGTGTTTGTGTGGAGAGAAAAGCTGTGGGAAACCTCAGGTGGCTTTTCAAGCAAACTTCAGATCTCCGAGCAGACGTTCGCTCACCGTGTGGGACGGAGATGCTCCTCCTTTGCCCCAGCTTCGCCTGTCAGTCATGTTGTGAGGATGTTGTGTGCTGTTTTGTGCTTTAATCATTCTCGCCCCGGCAACACCTGACAAACACACAGCTGAGGCTCGAGCCAAGAGAGTGTTTTGTTGCTGCAGCTACAGTCGACTCATCCCTGACTTACCAAACAGGCATGATCACCGCATGAATCCTAACTTGGAGGGATGAGGCCGCTTCTAGTTGCGAGTCTGTCGGGGGTCGGCAGAGCCCGAAGGCCGGTCTGGGTTGAAGGGGGGGGGGGTTATATTCTGTATGCAGCCGCTTTTTTAACACTCTCTGTCTCCTTCTCTACGCCCTCCAAAATAAAGAGGAAGAGGCTGCTGAATGATACGGGATGGAAAGGTGTGAGAGAACCCCTTTACATTTATGGCCTCTGTAGAACTGGAGGAAGTGCTGTAGTAAAGTGGAGTCGCGCTCCAAAGCCCTCACTCAATTCCAAGTACATCACAGACAGTGGAACCAGAAACGACAAGAACAAGGAGGCTCACATCTGAAACTCAAAAACCTTTGTTCAGATCCACTGGGACAGTTTACATGAGCGTTATGCTGGATACTGTACACCAGGTGACTGAATGAACTGATTATTAATACTCAATGATTTTCAGAAGAGCAGCAAAATAATTCATTATGTGGTGATTTAGTATAAATAAACCAGGTAAACAGGAGATACTCCTTTCACTTACTTCAATAAAATTAATTCTCAAGTCAGTATTGGCTTAAATATTCCCAAGGCATCTAGGATAATATAATCTGAAAAAATAAATAAAATGAAGAAAAGTACTGTTTAGTAAGTGGACTAAAGAAAATGAATAAACTAATGAACAGGAAGAGTTTGTGTTCTTTCTACTTGATATGTTGGACTTGAGATCTCTAACGTAGGTTTGGTTTGAAGACTGAGGCGACACATTAAGCATGAATCTAGGAGTCCTCCCATCAAACACTTATTTTCCTGCATTCTGGTGGATTTTTATGCACCCATTTGTGCCTTCTCTGCATCTGTTCATGGAGTTCAGCTGCACACATGGGGTTCGGCAAGATCACTCACATTTAGGACATATCACACGTGACTGCTGCAGAAAACGAGACCTGCAGAAAAGGGTTTTTTCGTGTCCTTTTTTTCATATTTTTACCGGAAGGAGGGAGGAATAAATGTTCAAAACATCGTCGTCACTGAAATCCATGTATGTGCTTGAGATTGTAATGCATGAAAGTTGCAATGAACTACACTTGAGGAACTCTCAAGTGAGGTTTTTAAAGCTTTACTCTGCAAACTAATCGCAAATGTGACATGTTTTTATTTTCATTTTGTGTGTGTTGCATCTTTTTTTGTGCAACATAACTAAAATATTATGAGGATCCTCTTTGAAAGAATTGTCAAATCAACCTCCCCTCCGTGTTCTCCAGCTGTGCACGACTGGAAAAGCGCTCAGCTGATGCTGTTGTTTGTCCCCTGAGGCCTTTGGCTGCAAGGTTGAAAGAAACAGCCACACCTATAGGATCATGTGGCATTTCGGCAACTCGCATATTCACACAGGACAATTTATGCTGGAAAAATGTCATAATTGACAATTTAAATACAGTACAAAATCAGTAACAGCTATTAAATGAGTACAGAGGACAAGAATCCAGAGATTTATAGGGAAAAAAATGAACTTCTGCTCTGTTTTCTGAAGAGTTAAATTATTAAATTGACAGTATTTTCTTTTGACAAGTGGTGAAAACTAAAAAGTAGCAGAAAAAACAGACGAAGAAAGCTGCTCAAATCATACCCAAGGACAGAATTTGTAAACATACTTTGTTTCCATCAGTGGAAAATCAATTGTAGAGTAAAATAAAAGTGGGTGCTGAAGCTCCCACAACACTGAACTACAGGTGGATTTAAGAGATCTGGTGTTGAATGATCTTGGTTTGGTTAAATAAAGTTACAGTTCAAACAGCAGAATTAGCCTCCACCTGGCTGAAATATTTAATATCAGAGGGGCCCATTATGCAAATCCAGGCATCACTTGTGGGCCGTCCACACTTTGGCACAACAGGAACACAGGGTCTCCCCTAATGGCCCTTAGTCAGTAAACACGAGTCCTGTGCCATGTGGATTTCAGACAACAAAAGATTAGCACTATTTGCAAATATACAGCTGAGTTCAAAGGCACGGCTCTCTTTCCTCGCTTCCCTTCCTTTGTTTGCACACACAGCTTTGAATGTGTAGGGCATCGACTGCAGCACACTCAGAGATTTTCAGGTATCAAATTATAAATCCCAAACTTCACCCAGAGCTGCTGTTTCAATTGTTAAGTCATTCTTTGAACACTATAAAAAATGTAAAGAGCTGATTTTTTAGTGGATTTTGATTCAAGTAGACTAATTATTACTTATAGGTCAAATTTGAATTTATAAATTCTGAAAATTTGCAGAATTGCGGAGAGAGGCTCAGGTTGTGGTAGGGGCGGCCTTTGGAGAAGTTGGTCGCAGAGGAGGCGAGGTGTGCGCGCACAAACCACGCCCCACATCCCCATGAGGTCCCTGGGGGCCCTTAAATGAGGAGGCCTCTGGGTGTAGAAACCAGTATCCGTCGGGCCCTGTCTCGGAGTTCCATCAGACTTTAACGTCTCGGATTTCGGTCTATCTGCACAGCTTGGAAATATGACTTCTTCCAACCCCGACCAGCGCCTGGAGCATCTCCTGAGCGCCGTGGAGAGCGAGTTCCAGAAGGGCAGCGAGAAGGGAGACGCGTCCGAGAGGGATATTAAACTGACGCTGGAGGACGCAGACTTATGGAACAAGTTTAAAGAGTTAACCAACGAGATGATCGTCACAAAGACGGGGAGGTAGGTTCAATGCAGCGGACTGCGGAGAGGCCGCGGTGGCGCACGGGTCGGGCACATTTTACGCACGGCGCCATTCGTAATTAGAAGTGAAAGTTCGTTTGCAAAAAGATTCTTAATTTCAAAATGAGTTAAGCAGGTTTTTAAACCGACGTAAAAGAGACTCACACATGCACAAGTTCTCTGTCAAAAGTTCCCCTGAGGCCTTCGAGGCCTTAGGAGGTTTATAAAAATGGCACGAAACTTGCTTGTATGATTAGTCTGCTATAGATCAAAGTGTTTAAGCAAAGTCTTGGTAAAATATACGCACCAACCAACTGTTCAAAATTCCATCCTTGTTTTCCAGGAGGATGTTTCCAGTTCTCAGGGCCAGCGTCACCGGCCTGGACCCGAACGCCATGTATTCGGTGCTGCTGGATTTCGTTGCCGCGGACAACAACCGCTGGAAATACGTGAACGGGGAGTGGGTCCCCGGTGGCAAACCGGAGCCCCAGAGCCCCAGCTGCGTCTACATCCACCCGGACTCCCCCAACTTCGGAGCGCACTGGATGAAAGCGCCCGTCTCCTTCAGCAAAGTCAAACTCTCCAATAAGCTGAACGGCGGCGGACAGGTGAGGAGAGAGTTAATGCGCACCGTTGTTGCGCATGGAAACATGAACTGTTATGGTGATAAGAAAATCCTTTCAAGTTTATGATACATTACATTTCAAAATTAGACCTAAAGGGTTTTATGGAACAAAAAAAGCAAACAAAGAAAATTAAATAATGTTCGTTTTTCAGTCAGAAACAAAAATACTCCCATACTTCTCACTTAAATTGTTCAGATTTGGATACATGACAGAAAATATGGATCATTTGTATCAAGAGAAAGACTTAATTTAAGGAACAGTGTGATTTTCTCCTGGTCCCTCTGGATTTATGCCACTTTGACTGAGCTTGATATCAGAAAAACCCGAGCACAGTGACAGATGTCAACATTACCTGACATGTTTCCACAGATCATGCTGAATTCTCTGCACAAATACGAGCCGCGGATACACATCGTGAAGGTCGGAGGCATCCAGAAGATGATCAGCAGCCAGTCGTTCCCTGAAACACAGTTCATCGCTGTCACCGCTTATCAGAACGAAGAGGTCAGTTGTCCAACATCCTCACTGTGAAACCTCATCAGCAGTGATCTCTTTTAAATATCAAATGAAATGCTGACAGCTGCTATCTCCTTTTACAGATCACGGCCCTGAAGATAAAGCACAACCCCTTTGCTAAAGCCTTTCTGGACGCCAAAGAAAGGTACAGACTCAAACTGCAACTTGCTTCTCAAGTTGCCAAATTGGAGTGTGGGAAGTACAGTAGCTAATGTTGTTTTTGATTTCAGGAGCGACCACAAAGAAGTTCCTGATCACAGTGCAGACAGTCAGCAGTCTGGATACTCTCAACGTGAGTCTTGTGTTTTCTTTATGTTCAAATTCTACAAAAGGAGACAGCACAAGTGTTTCCTGATGTTACAGCTTCCAAATCAAGTCAAATGCTTATTCATCTTAAATATTAGTACTCTGATGTGTGATTTAATGGCTCATCTTCTCCTCCGCAGTTGGAGGTTGGTTCCTCCCCGGCCAGAGTCCCATCTGCCCCAGCAGCAGCCCCCCTCAGTTCAGCAGCACGGCCGGACACTCCTCCGGCTCCTACTGCGAGCGCTACTCCAGCCTGAGGAGCCACAGGGCGGCTCCGTACCCCAGCCACTATCCCCACCGCACCTCCAGCACAAGTGAGACTCGTCTTCAGACCCCCTTGTCTGATGTCAAAGTTATCATGTCAAAAATACTTATAAACAAACAGCAGAACTGGAACTAATTTGTGCCTCGTTTTCAGACAACTACATGGACAACACTTCAGGGTCTCTGCCGACTCATGACAGCTGGTCAGCCCTTCAGATCCCCAACTCCACGGGCATGGGCACTCTGTCCCACACCACCAACTCCACATCTAACTCTAGGTGAGCCTCTTAGCCTTATATGAGCACCTTTATCTTTGTGTATAAGGTCATTTGTGGTACTTAAAGTGCTTCAGTGTCACTGGAGCATCACTGGTTACATGTTATGGGATGAGAAAGCCCAATAATCTGTGATATCCCCCAATGGAAATCCTCATTTTTACCTCCAAAATATTAAATCAAACCAACTTTCTCATCCACAGTCAATACCCCAGCCTCTGGTCAGTAGCCGGCACCACCCTCACCCCTTCAGGCTCGGCCTCTGGCTCTATACCCGGAGGTCTGACCTCCCAGTTCCTGAGGGGTTCTTCCTACACAGGCCTGACCTCCTCGCTGCCCGTCTCCTCACCCTCCTCCATGTACGACCCCAGCCTCAGTGAGGTCGGTGTTGGGGAAGCCCAGTTCGAGAGCTCCATCGCCAGGCTGACCGCCACCTGGGCGCCGGTAGCTCAGAGCTACTGAAGCTTTGACTCTGCTGCCCGGCCGTCGTCTCTGGAGGCTGGAGACATCTGGAGCAGCACAAAGACATAAACACAGGTCCTGGAGAAAGATGTGGGAAAAAAGTCACAAGACCTGCAAGGATGTCTGTGATAAACCGTAGAGTATCCATTCCAAAGATCTACTGAACAAAGCTGATGTGCAAAGACAGAACTTGAAAGACAATCCAGCTCAGTTTCACACTAAGATAACCAGCGTTAGAATAGCTGCACAGTCAGAACTCTTTGCTCTTAGTCGGTCCCAACATGCTTATTACACCTTTTTAACATGTTTATTACCTTTTTGACTCCACACAACCAGCATCAACTGAACGATTACTGGCATTTTGTTTTTATTCCTAACTATAAAAGAAAAAAAGAGGTTCTGCTAACATAAATGTGTACATGTGTGTATATAGAATAAATTAACGTTCTGTGTTCTCCATATAAATGTGCCTTTTTCTGATTGCAATACAAATGTTCCACGTTGAAAGACACAAGTGCCTTCCGCATCCTGGCAGGGATTTCCAAAAAGACGTCCCCTGCGCAAACGCGTGTACATAAACTATGTATTTGTATTTTAACTCGCTGTGAGTTTTATTTATGTCATTTAATAATAAATTAAAAATGTTTGTTTTCTCAAATTTGCATTTTGTCTGTTTGTCACTCAGCACTTTGGATTTGAAGCAGCAGGAAAGTGTTTGTTTCTCTTGTCTTTTTTGCCTCTGAAACTAAACTAAAACACACAAAGAGCAAAATGAAGGATAAAACAGCATCTATACTGTGCTAACATTCATGATCTGTGAGGTCAAAGGGCAAACTATGGCCACTGTATTTTAATTAATCAAACACTTCAGGGGTCATGCAGCAGACACCTGTTCTCATTTTAAAACCCACAGATTCAGTCTCTAGGTGCAAGTCTCACTTTGCCTCCATGCATCAAACCTCAATCATCAAACCTCTGGCCCTGCAATATGAGCTTTCTTTAAATAACAGCGGCGGCACGTCGCCGCTAAGTGAATGCGGTTTCTCCGACATGTGACTGAAATGACGGTGTGATGGAGAAGTGTCCGGTTTAAGAAACCTATCGGGGCTACTTTGCCATCACTGGCACCCTTTTGTTACAATCTGCATTGTGGTGCGACGTACGGCCGACGCATTTAGATCTGTGCGTGAGGAAAGTCAAAGAACATGGACCCAAAATGACAACACCTGAGTAAAATACACTGAGATATGCACAATAATGCTGCTACACCTCCAAAGTTAGCAGGAACACAGAGGAGAGAAACCAAACTCCACTCAGCTTACAAAGTGTTTGATTTGCACAACACAACTTGAACCATCTTGTAATAATGACAACAATGTTTATGGTGCAAATCCACACAATATATTATTATCATTAGAGCCAAAAAGGTGTGGATAAGTTAGATGATGAAAAGATCTTAAAGGAAAAAAACCCTTTAAATGATGCTTTAAATTAGTCATAAAATGAATGGACTTTTGTTCATGAGGAAAATAAGTTTTTCACACTTACTGAGCTTTACTAATCCAGGTTTGTAGTTTATATAGCCCTAGATTTATATATTTGTTTATTTTATTTAGTAAAATCTATCGACACCAATCTAGTATTTGTAAAACTTACAATAGTGCACATATCAATGGAGAAGTGTATCTATACATATGCAATCAAAATGATAACAAACATAGGGCTAACTTTTAGGCACTGTTTAAAAGTACACTAAATGATACATATAAATAAAAAGATTGGATTGGATTGGAAGATAATGTTATAAATGTAGCACCAAGTCAAGCATCCACCTGACAAGAGAAAAAATAAAGTCAAAAATAGCTTCAGCATGCAGGCCTTTGGTGGATTCAGTTCTGTCCCGGCTCATACCTGAGGCCGGAGGCTTGGCTGCACACTCATGATGTCAGTGGCGTGATGTGTGTGTGTGTGTGTCAGGCCCGCAGAGGTTTCGGCCCCTGAACAGTGATGGAGTGGGTCCTCACCGAGGTGCAAATGAAGGCTGGAGGGTCACGGGGCCACAGGCAAACAGTAATGAAGCGGCAATGTGACCCGCAGCTGGCGAGGCGGCTCACGGAGGAGCAAAGGTCCTCTCATGAAACGCCGACGTCTCCCAGAACTAAACTTTACTGCCGCTCTAAATTTAGGGATTTATCTCCTTTAGCTTGAACAAAATACAGTGATGTCTTTGTTTAGCAGTTACACTTCAGATTATGAGGATAACCAGTATACAATACTGAATGTGCCTGTCATTCACTTATTGAGCAAAGTACCATGAGGACAGCAGCAGTTAGCAGTGTTAGAGCAAAGACTTAGACCCTACACTAAAAAGTCACTGCTAAACAGAGCTAAAGCAGAGGAAACATTAACCCTCCTCTTGTGTTAGCTTTCTGTTACCATCTCTTGTGTTAACGGGTCGGTTTTGACCCGTGTCTTAAATCTGCTGTAAAATACACTGAAAACAATTTTTTATCATCCAATTTGTTTCTCATCTCTTGGTTACCTTGTTAGGCATCCTTGTCTATGAAAATATCGGTTTTAATGTTTTTGATGTGGGTGTCTGGGCCTTTTTTCTTGTCAGTATACCCCTCGATTTCAATGAAAAAAATGGTAAAATGAACCTCAAGAGAATCATATAAATAAAGAAGAGGTTGTTGTGTTACCTGACTGTTACTGAAAGGTATTAAAACACATTTCTGAAATAAATTAGTTTTATTTATTTTTTCATTTTAATATTATTAACTAGAATAACATCTATGGTGTTACGGGTCGGTTTCGACCCATACATATATTCACTTCAAGAAAAAGGCTTGTTTTGTTTTTTTTTTTGGTTGAGTTCCACCCTTGGTGGATGTGGGTCCACAACACAAATACATTATATGCAGACACATCAAGGACTTTGTAAAACACAACCTTTGGCCATCTCCTGGTCATTCACTGGCATGTACAGTAGGTTGTAGTCAGCTTGTCCAGGTTGTCTACTCCTCCTTTGTTTTTGTTATAGTTGAGGATAATTGTGGGCTTTTTGGCACTTCCTGATGACACAGCTGCATCTTTAAGAAGAGTACACAGTACAGAAGTATCACACTTGTTTTTGGTGTTTTTTGGGGGATTTTTGGACAATATGAGACAACAGAGGTGGTGACTGTAAAAGCAAACTTTGAGGAAAGTGGAGCCCTGTCCTTCACCTGTGGGATTTCAGCAGACAGCTCAGGTTTATTTTTCTTCACTGTGCCCACCATGGTAAGTTTCCTCCTAAGAAGCTCTTGTCCAAGGTCATAGCTGGTTAAAAAGTAATTGTCACAAGTGATATTGTGACCCTGCAGTCCAGTAGTCATATTGAGGACCACATGTTTTCCTTGGTTTATCTTAGGGATGCCACTCGCAGCTTTGCCTGTGTAAATGTGTAGATTCCAGGCATAGCTGGTTTTTACATCACAGGCTGTCCAGATTTATATGTTGTATATCCTTTTCTTACTGGGCATGTATTGCCGGAAGGGGCATTTTCCTTGGAACGGGACAAGATGTTCATCCATTGTCACCTCTGACCCTGGGTTGAACATCAGTGGAAGGAGTTGCACCCATCCTTCCCATACAACCCTTATGGGGCCAAGCTTCTCAGTTCTTGCTCTGGCATCTCTGTTGTCAAATCTGAGGGCTCTTGATATCATTTGACAGGTCTAAAGTGACATTGTTGCCCCAAAATATTTCTGCCTGTCAATGAGTGGATCCGTGGCCTCATTGCAGGAAAACAAGGCAAAATGAGACTCCCTTAAAGCTTACATGATTGGGGAAGGAGCTGACTGACAGTGTGATGGCTGACAGTGCACTTATGATTTCAGTTTTGGCTCTAATTATTGCTTTATAATCTTATTTTTATAACTGGGTCGAAACCGACCCTAACACCACAAATGGTATAATTTTAATTAGAGCATTTTATAATTTAGGGAAAAACATTATTTTTGTTTTATTTTGTTGAAATAGAGGGTCCTGACAAAGTCAAAAAGCCTTGATGCAATAAACAAATTTATGTGGTTCTTTTATGCATTTAAAATTTAAAACGGGTCGGTGCCGACCCTAACACAAGACAAGGGTTAATGCATCACTTGGCCAGAAACAGAAGGTAATGTTGTGTAAATGAACGTGTTTGGAACAGCAAGTTTGGCAAATCAACTGAAAAGGTGTCCAAAAAATGACTCATACCAAGTACAAACAGAAACACCAACTGAAGGTGGAGGGGAACTGGTGGAGGAATGATGGAAACTTCATTTGGCACTCATCCAGAGGGATGAGGTGGTGGTTGGGAGGAGGAATGTTAGGCGATTGGCAGAATAAGAGAAATCTAATCGTCTTCGAAGAGCAAGGGGCTGATCGGCTGGTAAAACACAAGCATAAAGATCATTGGACATGTAGGCTGATGTTGAAATTGTGAATGTAGGCATTGTTTCAGTGAGGGGAAGCGGAAGCGATGGAGAAAATACATATTCACCTATAGAGGAGCAAAGACTGATCAGAGTGTAACTTACGCCTAAGCTTCATTACTTCAGCTGCATTTTGATCCACCTGTTTTTATGCACATGTGCAGTTGGCATATGGAAGAACTTGAGTGGAAACACAGAAGTGTCATAAAAATGTTTTCTTTCTTATGGCTGAGGTGGAGAAGCTGGGGAAAAAGCAACGTGTGACTAAGTGCAATAGAAGCAGACTCAGAACATGTAAGCTTCTGCTTGTGAAAAGGTCCAGTGTGTGGAGCATTAAACAGGAAACTGTATCTTTTCTTCAAGTATTCAGATTTTAAACTGTGGCAAGCTGACGAACAACTGTGGTGACCCTGGACATGTACTTGTTGTTATTACTGTTATTGTTCCACAGATGTACAGTAGCTACTGCTCTTGTAGCGTAGTGGCTGCATGAACTGTCGGCAAAGACATGAAATTTTAGGCTGCTCGTGGACAAAAGTTACTCCACTCGTACTCTAGTGGATGCTTGAGTATGTAAACCTGCTATAGGTAGTTATCTACTTTCCATCGCTAATCTTCAGTCAGTAATCACTGAATTAGAACAGGACATGAGGCAGATCACCCGTTTCCATGCATACCTTTGGTTCTGACCGCTGAAATCTCCTATTTTAACCAGTTAACTGTGTCTGGTTGTTTGTGTGTTTTTAACTTCAAATGGGGTTGACAGGAGCAGCGTGGTCGGTCAGAAAACCAAAACAGTGAGCTTAAAGACGCTGAAAGGCTCTGTAGAGCTGCACAATTAGGTTTGTCACTATGAGTCACTCCTTGCACACTAGTATAATGGATCAAAGACATGGATTTATGCAGTTTTAAATTCTATTTTTTTGCCACACAAAAACTGCATTTTTACATCAGCATTTGCTAGGCACTGTTAATATTAACAGAACAGTGTGAAGTAATGTCTTTGCAGTTAATGGTGTAGGGGAAATGTCTGAATTCATATAAACACTGTAGATACTAGCTTCTGTAATCCACATAAACGAATCCAGCTGATTTTTATTTATGTAATTTAATGCTTTTCTCATTAATGCTACATTTGAATTTGATAGTCAGGTAAATCTAATGTGTACGTGAGTTATATTTGATCACCTCTAGCATATAACAGCAGAAAGTCTACAGTCTACAGCAGATATACTCTACAAAAGCAATTCAAGGGACCACCTAATGAAATATCCTTGGTTGCAAGATAAAAACATGTAATAGAATGATTTAGATAAACCTTTTAAGTAGAAAAAAATATTCTGAAGGGTTGGGTTGGCATATTATTGTTGCATCAACTTAATATTGAGTGTACCTTAAACTTAATTTTCTGCTTTAGTTAGCTTGAAAATAAATTCAAGTTGAGGTAACTTAAAGAAATTGGCTTGATTAAAAAGTCCCTTCCTACTTAACACTATAGCAGCTTTATTTTTTCAATTTGCAAACATATACATAATCTAATAATGAATAAATAACATGTAAATACTGGTTGGAACAACCTAATTTTTATTAGTAATCAACTTAATAACTTACATGTATGCTACCAATCATTAAATATGTGATAATTAACAGTACCTATGGTAATGGAGGAAAAGTTAATTCCCCAAACTCAGTGTATTGGTTGAACATAAAGTCAGTAGAGGATATCATGACTAAAAAAAGACTTTCTTTTATTTGATTTTCTTTTTAAGCCTGAGTGCAGCAAGAATAACCCCTGTGGGTTTGTCATTAGCTATTATTGATAGGATTTCAGTTTGATGCTGACTTTAGCAAACAACAAAAGGCACAGAATAAAAGTCGCTGAGCCCTTGGTCTCCATCTGCAGTGTGTGTGTGTTTATGAGCAGTTGTTGTCCAGACCTGGTGTGGAGGATGTTTGCTGATGGTCTTTGCTCAGTCTGCAGTGGTAAACAGGTCCTGCTGGGCTCAGGGCCATCTCTGCCCTCTCAGTTATAGTGTGTGTGTGTGTGTGTGTGTGTGTGTGTGTGTTTGTGTGTGTTGAGCCGAGGACCCCGAGCTGACTGAAGTCTTTGTCCTCCAAGATGGCTGATCTGCTCTGTACACCTCAGCCTGCAGCCTCTGTTGGCTTTCACTAATTGACAATTGGAGTTTGACTTTGCACACCGGCCTCCTCTCCACCCCTGGAAGTGTGTGTTCTAAATACGCTTTACAGAGTGTGCCCAGCACCCAGGTGTGGAGGACGGCTCCAGATGTTGGGTCAGTGTTGCCTCATCGTGACAGCAGTTATTAGTTTCAGTTGCATCAGCAGTATAGGGAAGGGTAAACATCCCAAAACTACATTTCTACTGGTTATAGTGACAGAATTGGAGTGTGTTAGACAGAAATCGGTTGCAGACAAGAAAAGAGTCACTTGGCACCATGAAAATCTAAATCTGACAGCCTCCCATCTAATCTTTGTCCTGTGTCCCTTCATGTATCCCTCGTCCGCTTCCAGGAATAATCCATGGAAGCGGCGAGAAAGGCGAAGCGGCCTCCGTAAACACTATGATTATGAAGGTGAGTCACATTGTGCAAGGCCTTCTGGGTGATTTACGAGGGTCCGCGGCCAAAAAACAAGTCGTCAAGTCTGGAACAGCGAGTCAGCGCAGTGACGGGGAGGTGTGTTTGCAGACCGCCCACCTCACCCGCCCCAGAACCCCAGCCCCGTCCCTCTGATGTCTGTGTGTCTTCGTTAATGAAGAAATTCTGGTACCTTGGTGAGACATTGCTCTCAGCTGAGCAGACTGTGCCTCCTCCGTGCCCTCAACCCCTGCACAGTCATACTGCCGCCCCACCCAACCGCAATCCCATCAGGCCTCTGGCTGGGCCTCTGATGCACCAGTTACTGGAACTGCTGATAAAAATCCTGATAGCAGATCAATAGACTCTGTGGGAATTCTTAAGTGCACTGACAACTTTAAACATCAAAAACAGTAACAACTAACGGCCAATAACAATGTTTTTTGTCAGTGTGACACAGACTACCATGACTTTCATAGGCAACTCTGGCATTATTTGCTGCACTATCTTGCAAATGCTTCCAAAGAAAACAATTTCGGAGACTTTATCTTGTAAGTATGGTCTCAGTGTCTATTAAAAGATCCTTAACTCCGAGGTACATTGCAAACAAAGATTATAAGACCTGTGTATTGTAAAGGTTTTCATCTGTTCAATTGAGAACTGGCAATAATGTGACTCAGAAGTCATAAATTGTGAGATAAATTCTCCAAGTCGGCAGTGGTCTTCTGTACTCTAGAGCTCTGAAATTGCCTATAAACAAGACTTGTCCTGACTGGATTCAACTGGTACTACCTAAGATGGAACCCAAAACTGAACTGAATCTTTACACACTGCTCAGGGAGAACATTACAACCGCTGTCTAGTAATATTCATGGAGACCCTCCTTGTTCCATCAAAACAGCTCCGATCCAGACTCCACAGATCTCTGCACATCCCACAGGTGCTTGATCAGATTCAGATCTGAGGAATTTGGATTCCAAGTCAACACCTTGACCTCTTGCTCCTCAAGCCTTTCCTGAACAGTTTTTGCAGTGTGGTAGGGAGCATGATGCTGATGAAAGAGAACACTGCTATCAGGGAATACTGCACTATGAAGGGGTGTGAAGTTCTTCAGGGAAGTGCCACATGTCAAGGTAACATCCACATTAATATAGGATCCAAGGTTTCCCAGCAGAACATTGCCTGGAACATCACACTGCCTCAGGTAAATGTTTCATCAGACCAGGCCACCTTCCTCTTACAGCTCCATCATCCAGTCCTGACACTTAAGTACCCATTGTAAGAGCTTCAGGCGATCAACACTTTGTCTGGTCTGCAGCTAAACAGCCCCACACATAGCAAAGTGCTACACCGTGTGTTCTGACACCTTTCTATCATAGGTAACATTAAGGTTTTCATCAGTTTGTGCTACAGTAGCTCTTCTGTGGGATCTGAACACATGGGCCTTTAGTCCCTGCACACACTGGGGGTCTATGATCCTGTCACTGCAGTCCAGAACAAAGCTAAAATGTGAGTGAGTATTGAAATTGTGGACAACTGAATCGCAATGTTACATTGAATCTGTTTTTGCACTACTTCGGATTGTAACGTACTTAATTTGCAGTTTAGTGACCACAACATCCCCACAAAACACATCTGTCAGCATCCGAACCTTAATTTATTTTGTTAATAATTTTCTGTACATTTTGAGTAACTGTACCTATTCAGGCCCACTAAAATCTTGTCTTGCTTGAGCTGCTCATGCTTAGTGTCCACGGCATCATGTGTTAGCAATGGTATAAGCAGGCTCTGGGTAAAAAGGTTGGAAACTGCTGGTATGAATGTTCATCACTGCTGCTTATTTTGTGATCGCTACTGTAACAACATCTGAGTAATGGTTCCATGACAGAATAAATAAAAGCTCAGTGCCCTGTAATTCACCCTAGTTATACCTCAGTGTCTAAACCTCTAACATGGCAGGTCAGTCTTTGCAAAAACACCATTGTCCAATGAGGCAGCTGTCTGAAGAGTGTTTTTGAACTACACGAGCAAATTTCACACATTAGGAAGAGCTGCTGGCCAACATAAGCTAATGTATGTTTCCTCCGGTCGCCTCAGTGATGGTGACAGCCTCTCACCATCCTGACAGGCAGAGTCCAGTTAGCTGTGGACAGTCACACAGGCTGCAAAGACTTGTAAGCAAACTGGTCCTCAGTGAAGTAACATTTAGCAGCCGTGCATGATATCCAGTGTGGTCTGAGTGAGAAGCTGTGTCTTTCAGTCGTTGGTGGCGGCGTGCTGATTATCCTCAGGGTGCAGATGACATGTCAGCACGTACACGTAGTGCAGCTTTTGAAGGGTAAACTGCTGCATGTTAGTGTGTCTGAATGATGACTTTTTCTGGGTAGTCTGTCAGTTTTACTTCGAATCCACCATTTGTACACATTACAGTCTGTTTTAAAGTTAAGGCCCATTGTGTCTCCAAAGGGAGCTGTAAGTCAAGTGATAAATTCAAGTGATGTTGCTTGAGTCAGTGTCAGTGAGGCCCAACACATCTAAATCTTACCCTGCCCTCCATATCACATACTTTCCCCCTTTCCTTTCAGTACATACAGCTGCCCTTACAAAGTACGTATTGCGTGCAGTATGTGTACAATCAGGACATACTGCTTCGTTATAACATTGCACCTTATCCGTCACAGTCTGCAGTGTTAAATCAACTGGGTGTCCACTCTTGGTGGCTTTGGCTTGTTATTGGGCTTTAAGTGAATATGCTGTATACATGACCGTCTCTCAAATGTTCTAACGGAAACGAGTGAAACGGACTGCGAGCCCGTCTATTAGCTCAGGTCATAATGCTGCAGACTCCCGCTCTTGCAGACTTTACATGATGACAGTGAAGACGTCACAGACATTACGTACGCCTGAAGTCTGCGAGGGCTCAGTCCGCAAGTCTAGAGGTTGGAGATTTGGATTCAGCATTAGTATTGGAACGCACCCTTGGACTGCACTGCATCGTGGGTAATGAAGGTGCTAGATTTTCACAAAGAAGAACAAAAAATGATTCTGCAGCATCTAATTTTAAATTTTCCGAAAACTATTTATCAGATATCTTTTATTACTGTATTTAAAGCTACAATCCTTAAGACTTTTATTTATTTAAAATGCTTTTGGTGGCATTTATGGCCAGCATGCTTTTCTACAAATTCTATGTACTTACATTTAGTAATGAAACTAGCTCCATGTAATGCACTTTTTATTACTGGTGGCAGAGTTCACCATTAATGCACTGGAGTCAAATGGTCCGCCTTTGCAGGAGGAAATCACAGGAATGCATGCACATAACCCAGTGTTACTGCTTTTAAATGTTGCTGTCAGACTCACTGTTTGGTTTCCTGCTGCTTTACAATAAAATCTTGGTAATCATCTTAAGGACTGTACCTGTAAGAGCACAAAACAGGTCATTAGACTGAGCAAATCAGAGTGAGTCTTATAAAGACTAGATCCTACATGAATGCAATAGAGACAGAGCACACGCCTGCATTTTGCATGGGCAGTGGGAAGATTTTCTTTTATATATCATGGCCAAACTCCTCTTGTTTCTTGGTTGCAGTCTTTGTCGTTCTACTGAATAAATAGTTGAATAATATTACTATTTTTACTTTACTGGATTGTTACTGTACATCATTTGCTTTCACACAACAAGGAAACTTTTAAAAAATAGATTCATACATGTATCTTTCCAAAGAATAAGGTGTTTTTTTCTTAAAGCAGTGCGCCGTAGGGCAGATAAATGGTAAAAATGTTGCATCTGATTGATTATACCTTCCCTATTTACTTGATTACTTGTCACTCAAGAGCTGCTGTTAAACTTTTACTCTGAAGTTGGCTCTTAAGCGAACTACTTAAAGTGATGGACACTTAAAGCTGTATAGGATTCCTCCTCAGTGTGCATTAACTATTCAACAGAATGCTCAGCCTTCCAAAAGCTTAAACTTTAAGGAAAACACTGCTCTCTTGTGGCTAAATATGAGAAACCCTTACAATCCGTGCATGCTGTCAGGACATCCAGCATTAAGCAGTTAACTTACATGTGAAGTCTTTGTTTCGCTGTTGGCCGCCGTCCTCAGATGTCATCCAAATACAACACACGGCAGAGTTCAGTCATACAGTCTTGGCACTGAACTCTGAAAAGCTCCCTGCAAAACCTACTAAAGTGGTAGTTTCCCAACAGATTCACAGCGCAGAATATTTAAACTTTTAGATTTGTTTATTTAAAAAAGTCCAGACACATCTTTAAATATGGAGACGACATGCAAAGGGAGAATGCAGGCGCTGCATTTATCAAACTTATTCTCAAGGAAACAAAAATATGACTCTTAAGACATTAAGCCAAAAGAATGGTAAAGAGATGAAGGGGGAGTTGGGTGGTGCCTGACGTCAGTTCTGATGTGGTTCAAATGATGCAGATTCTACAGGGCAACAGCAAGTCTCAGCTGAATTTGGCTTTAGAGAAATCCATCTCTGGGTGCTGAGCCATGAACCTGCAGAGAAGGAAGGTGTCAGAGTCAGAAACAAAAGGAAGGTCGACAGTTTGTCACCAATAAAGAAGCAGTCAGCCTTTTCTTTGACATCACAACTGAAATGGAACATATTTTGTAGCCAAACCCCACATCACTAAAGAAATCTTGACTTTAGTATTTTGTCATTTCATGTAGGATGACGTTTTCTAAATTAGATCAAATGTATATTTCAGGCAACTTTTCTCTGGCTGGTATAGTTCTTGATTGTCAAAGGGAGGCCTTTGCGTTTTACCTTTATCTACAGCGCCTCCATCTGGTCAACGTGTGAATTCTTTTAAATGTCTTAACAGTGAAAACGTGCACGACTCCTCTGAGATGCCACCATCGCACAGCACATTTGATTGGACAGACACAACGTGAACTCAGTGTCAGTAAAGAAACTCTGAGACCAATTATCTCCACAACAGTCACCACAGCAGTATTGTTTAACCCTTATAAAACTAAACAAGATCCTTGGAGGCGGCTTTAACAAGCTTAAAGAGGAAATGGGCTTCGACAGACAGCAGACGCGACTCCTCTGGACTCAACTGGGAACAGCAGAGGAGGAAGACGGGTCGTTTACTACCAGCAGTGATAAGACACCGACTCAGAGGGGGGAGGAGACTACTGTCCCTAAAACAAGTCTGAGGGCTGAATGTCACCTTCTACTTGATCATTAAAGTAATTAAAGTAGCTAAATCAAACCAATTTAACACAACTGTTTTTCAAAGTATCAAAGAGCTGTGACAGGTAGAAGACAGTCATTCCCTTCTATGCTCATTAAAGCAACACACAGGTGCTCTATGCTACAGGCTATTTACTGTAACTTGGACTTACTTAACTTTTTGGCTGTCTGATTCACAAAGGATACCTCAAGGTTTTACTCCTGAGATACAACACCATCAATATTGGCTTTCAAACACTTGTCGTGCATCGCAGGAGACAGCACGATAGATTTACTTTAGTGATCTCACATTATGGCAACAGGAAATAATTGTTACTACTCTTCCTCTTTGCTGTGTTCAAAGATGTTTAGACTTTTATCAGCATTTTTTAAAAAAAGAGACTGCTGAGGGGCTTCCCATGAAACACTGAGTTACTCTCTTCTACCCTCCATGTTTTCACTCTCCATACATTTATATTCCACGGTTACATGCTAATTACCGTCTTCTCTCTTCTGTCATTTGTGTTTTGGCATCTCTGACTGTGGAGCTGCACATTTCTGAGCTGCAGTTACTGGCCTCACCTTTCACTAGTGTTCATTGTTTTCTCATGGACTGGCGCTCTTGTTCCTCTCCGCCATCCTATTCTCTCTCTCCCCTTCACCCTCATCCCAATCGCTTGAGGCAGATGGCCGCCCTCCCTGAGCCTGTTCTGCAAGAGGTTTCCTCATGTCAAAATAGAGTTTTTTCTTTTCTTTGTTCCCTGCCGGCTGCTAAGAGGGAATCGCTTGGATTTGTTGGGTTTCTCTCTATGATATAATATTGGAAGGCTTTTATGTTACTATGTGAAGTGCTCTGAGAAGACTTATGTTGAGAACTGGCACTACATATTAAACAGAATTGAAATTAAATTGATTTAGTCTCTCTACAGTATTTTCATTTAACAATAAAGTAAATCAATCCGTGCAATGCTTTTTTAAACCAGAGAACTCTCAGTACTTTACTGTAAAGCATCGTTCACTGAGCACTCCACTGATGTAGCATAGCACTCCTGTCTGATGATGGCAAAGTGGATCAAAATTGTTTCAGAACAACCGGAGATTGAATCTTTTTTTTTAATTCATCCTTTCCAAAACTTGGGACCACCAGTACCCACAATGCAAATCAACTGCACACAGCAGGAGTTGAGATTCAGGTGTGTTATGACCATCTGTTATGGCTAACTTAGCCTTGAGTAGCTAACCTGCAGCTGAGATTAGATTGCAGATTTTGGTAAACTCGCTTCCTTTTTTTTTTAACTCCACACTGACAAACCTTTTTCATATACTAATTTAATATATGAAAAGGGGAGGGTCAGTCCGTCCTTTTTCATACCCATTTTCAGGCCTCAGACACACAACTTGTACCTAGTGTACCAAAACAACTGGTATCATATTTAAACCAGGTCACTGTATCTGTCTGTGCACAGCTATACCATGCTATATTTTCCAACTGTAGTTACAGTAACTGAGACTGGACTTGAGCAGAGATGGGAGACACTGAAGGACAGACAGAAACTAGACAGACAGCTTTCAGATTAACGATTCTTATAAGATCTTCATGCACCATAAAGATGTTAAACTGTCTATATCGTCAACACTTGCTTTAGAGAGTCATCCTGTAAACCACCAGATGTCAGCAAATACAACATAAAAAAGATCTTTATAGTTTCAGGACAATAAAAAGTGAGGTTACCTGGACAAGTTTGGCTAAGACGCAACACCGGAAACTTACTTTTTAAGAATGTCTTGTTTCTTCTGCTCTTCAGATGTGGGCAGGCCCATTGATTTCTGCCTTTGGTCATACATCATCTTCTCTACCATGCCACGTGTTTCACCATCCAGGTCTGACAGCTGCTCAGCAGAAAACACACACAGTGCGTAAGAAGATAGAAGAACACTGGTCAATCTTTTTAGTGACCACACATTGTTACTGTACATCTAGGGGAGGGTCAGTCTGTCCGTTACCTTTGAGTTCTCAGGGCAGACTTTCTTTGTGTTAATTTCTGGATCTGTGGTAACAATCCTGCTCCACCACTCCATTGTATTAATCTGAAATCAAAGAACAGGACTTGGTACAATCATATCACAGCTGAAGCAGCGGGGAGGTGAATGGAGCCTCCTGTGATCTACACGCTGTCTTACCTTTTCTAAGTGGACAGTAACCACCTTGCCATCGTCGATGAGCCAGGAGCTCTCTTCTACCTTCACTTCGTTGTAGAGCTGGCCTTCAAGAACAGGGGGGTGTCCCTTCAGGCCGACCTTGATGGTGCGCCGCTGGATGTCCACAACTACATCTCTCCCCTTAATGCGGAACTTCACATCGAAAGGCACTGCCAGCTGTAGGGGGATTTTAAATGTGTAATGCAAATGAGATTCTGTTCAGTTCAGAGGCAGCAAAATGCTCAAAACATGCAAACGCCTAGTGTTGCTGCGATGCAACTTTATGAAGCTCAACACACTGGAGCTACTGTGTGATAAAAAATGCAACCAACCACTCCTACAATTCTTCTTTTGTTGATGTGGTTCATTTATGAACAGACATGTTCAATGACAAGAGAACATTAAGTGAGAAGATAGCAGGCCTGGGCCATAAAACTATCATACCAGTGATAGACATTTCATACTTACAATATGAAAGTAGTTTGATGGAATGTTTAATAGTTTCACCTAAATGCATGAGATGCAAACCGCCCTGACAAAGCACAATGATAATAATGATGAAGCAGGATATCTTTCTGTATATTGTGGCCACCAATTCCAGCAGTTGAGGAAGCAGCAGTTAACAAGCCGTAACCCAATTCCAGACATAGCTCAGAAGTGGCAGGTTTGACTGTAAAAACACAGCTTCCGATTTATTTTTAAATGGCTGGAAGGTGGTCTGTTGCAGAGATAAGATAGTTACTATCGCTTTGTACTCGGGAGGAGATAACATCTTAACAGGATGTTAAAGCAACTTCCTGTACTTTCTATTCTTGGAAGTTAAATGTCCATTATTGTGAACAGACTGGAAGGCTGTTGGGGTGACCAGAATGTCCAACCAATGAGAATTTGGTTGGATGAGCATATTGATGGGCACGATAGACCAATTTGGACACAACAGTCCTAGTGTGTTAGATGCTCTGCAAGGAGACACATAATCCCTTCAGAGAAGAAGGCACAGTGCAGTAAACCGCACCTTAAACAGATACTGAGGCAGAAAATACAGTACTGGTATTCCACGTGTAGTCCACAATGTCTGACTATAAATGTGAAATTATAAAAATACATAATTAAAAATGGATATTATGGGGCAAAGAAGAGGTGCGGGGGCTGTCATCTATTGGGTCAGATAGGACTGGGGTTGTTGTTAAACACATTCAGGACAGAAAAAGGTGAGATGCTCAAAAACACATACTCTCAGGTGATTAGTGAACATGAGTTGGTGATGCAGAAGTCAAGCATGATGCTGAAGTCAAAAAGAACTCACATCAACTTCAGACAGGGTCTGTGTCCACTTGTAGTTTGGCAGGTCAGCTCCATTTCCTGAGTTAGGCTTCAGTTTGTCTTTGTCCTTCTCATCTTCCTCTCCTTCAGAGTCCGACTGGAGAAAATGGAAATTAAGGAGTAAGTCAGCAGAATTACATTTTATTCCTTATCAATACCAAACTGTATAATCAACATTTTACGAACTGTTCACTCACCCCCTTCTCTTTTTCTGTCTTCTCTTTTTCAGATGTCTTTTTGGAGTTTGTGGTTACATTCTTCATTTCCTCCTCTTCTTTCTTTTTCTATCACACAGAAAGCAAAAAGAAATATGTAAAGTAATACCCATTACAGTGGCAGTGATTTGCTTTGTGTAAGAACACTATAGCATCATGATTTCACCTTGTCAAGCTCAGACTGAAGCTTCTCCGCTTCCTCATCAGTCAGTTCCTGAATTCTGGGACCATCGTTATTTTTCTTTTTCCTCTCTTCCTCGGCAAACTTGGCAGCTCTTTCGGCTTTCTCTTTCTTTTCCTTCTCCTGTTTCGTCTGCTTCTCTTTGTTGGCCTTCAGTGCGAGCTTACTGTGGTGAGCAAAGGCATCTTTGACTAGCTGAAAGAAACAGGTGGCCAGAATTAGGTGAAGGTGTGCCTCTGCCACTGAATAGAACGGCTTACAGACAATATGGTCTCAAATGTCACACAGAGTGCAGATAGAGTAACACTGCTCACCTTCTCTGCAGCACCTACATCTCCACCGGTGAAGAAATCGGTTTTGCGCCGGAGGAAGCTGAAAAATGTGTTTACTAACTGTTGAAGAAAAAAAGGTTAGAATAAGTCAGACAGGCCACACTACAGATAATGTCTTCAATATGTACATGAGCTGTGTTGACAAGACTGCAATGTAAATATGCTGCTTGTGTGGAAGATGTCTGAGGTGTATGTTCCCTGCTGGGATTTGCACACTTACAGACTGCCGTTTACCAGCAAATTTCTGCATTAAATATGATATAGCAAACTAGAGCAGTGACGTCCTTCTGACAACTCAAATGTTCCTTCATTGCTAGCAAAGCGTGTGGAAGGGGAATACTAATTTATCTAGAAATGTCGGTCCTCTAGAGTACAAACAGAACCCAGCATCAGTGCTATATTAAATGTTTTAATGTAGAACAGTTATTTATGACCTCCTCCAGGAACGTGGACCATCTAATAAATGAGAAGAACTAATATTAGATTTTCAGGACATTTCCTGCACCCTCGTTAGTCACATGTATACACCTCGCTGATTAATGCCTTTATTTTGCGGTCCAGGTCTACAAGAGAGCTTTTCAATGACGACCACAACATTCTCTAAAACCTGTCTAACAGTTAAAGCCATTCGTTTTAATGTAAACGAATAGTGACGGACGAGGAGTGCTTACAAGCTAACCGGTAAACCACATTAGCTTTAACATTAGCATGGTAGCTTTAGCACGTTACCACACTGACTTACCTCTTGGACTCCTCCTTCGTGTTGTTGGGCCATAACAAGCAACATCCCATCGTACTTTTCTTCGTCGTCACCCATACTGGAGGAATACGAAATGATTTAAGAATGTGGCAGCGGCGTAAATTACAGCCGAAAAGTTAAATGAGCACAAAACGTTAGGCCAGGAGAGTCACGCTGAATACTTCCTGAAAACAAACCACACCTCCGTCTTGTTTTAACCAATTGGAGCACTAGATTCTAAATGACAGCTGCAATAGCCAATAAAGTAAGAGCATTGGCTCAAGGAGGAACTTGGGCGCCATGAAGAGTGAGAATATTCTAGAGAAAAATTAAGTCATATACATTTTGTAAAATATAATTTTTATTCCTGAAATTAATTGCCACGTACATTAAATGTACATTATGCGACAGTAAAAAATATCATCCTTACATGTCTAGCAAGTCTTTTGCCGAATCAAAGGTATGATACTATATTGTATTATTATAACAGTTTAATTTATATAAAGAAATCGCTCTTGATTTTATCACTTTACACTGTATTATTATGTAATATAGTAGCAGTTATCAAAGCAATTTTCAATTGAGCCACACAGTGTGATGAATTTTGAGAGCAAGCACTTCAAATTAACCATATAGCATTTTATATGGTGAAAAACAGATTATTTGTATATATTTGAAACTATGTAATTGCTGACCCCCTGCACATCCACACTGCTGTTTAGATTACTGAAATTATTTTGTGTATAAAGTGGATAATCTACAGTATACAACTGAATTCAATACACTTCTGTGCAATATCACTTAAATGTAAAATAAAATTATATCTCCTCTCTCCACACGACCCTACAGAGGATAAAGGGGTGTACAAACAATGGACAAATGGGGATGTTCATGAGGGGATGTACAAAAATTAACAGCAGTCGATTTCTGCAAAGCCACAGCTAAAATATGCAGCAGCAGTTAGTTTTCCCTGTTTTCTAACCCTGCCTCTTACAGTTTAGTTTCATTTCATGTGAAGAGCCACACCCTCTGATAGCAATAAAGGTTAGAAACAGAAGCCAATGTGCATACCTGACACGCCTGATCTTGAACGCGCCAAGGTACGATTGTCTTAAGCTCTTCTCTAAACTAATTAGTTTCGAATAAATATAATTCACTGTCTCTTAGTTCTTATATTATGAATTTTAATTATTGCATTTTTAATATTTTGGTTTGTGTTTATCATTATCATTTTTTTAGATGGCTGCAATTTACAACCTGCTTGAAAAGCACAGGCTTGAGGCCTTCTACAACAAGTTTCTACAGTTAGGCATCAAAGATGAAAGAGATTTCATTGACAGTGTAACAGACGAAGACTTAACCAACCTCGGTAAGATTACAAGTGCAAAGTAGTTTCATTTTTCTCATGTAGACTGGACAAAAGTAAGTAGTACTAAGTAAAAGTAAGAATACAATTTCCGAAAAACTTTTGCTTTTGTGATATCCATTGAAGAGAATTTTAAGAAAGTGGCTTAAAACTAAGGAGCAATCTGTATTAATAAGAAGAACATTGACCTTAGGACAGCCTATTTGTTTTTTTCTCATGTGAATGAAATGACTTAGAAAAGTATTATGTACCGTAGAACCATACAGAAAAGAGAGAAAGAAGTGGCATAAAAACAGACTGTAAGGAAACAAGGTTTCAGTGTCCACAGTCTACCATACATCGGGGGAAAACATCATGGAACATGCTGAAATGCTGAATATAAGTTAACCTATGTTTCTAAACAGGATTAAGTCATGCGGAAAAGAACCGTTTTGCTGCAATGAAAGCTACCATTGGCAGGTTTAGAGGTCCGGCACACCCAGCTGCAACAACAGTCCAAAAGTCTGTGAAGTCATTCTCTCTGCTGTATACATTCCCCAAGTGTCCAGAACCAAAACGCATCACTGGTAAGAAATTAATGTCATTTATATCCTGTTTTTGTTTATGAACTGTATTTTAGGAAGGGCTTTAAGACAAACGTTCTTCCTCATTACTAAAAGCCCCTAGAAATACTGGAAGGTACATAAATAGTTATGGTGACACTGTAATAACATGTAGACTAATTTTCAAGCATTGTAAGAAATGGAAAAGTTGGAAATGTCAGTAGATATTGTGACTAAGTATGAAGTAAATTCACCTACCGAGCCTATGGGCTGTGTGTTCTAATGTGTTAATAATTAATATGTTCCTTGTTGTTGGGGGATGTCCCATAAAATCTGGCTTAGTCACTCAAATATATTGCGAGAAATTGGATTAGAATATATGTCTCCTTTAGTCTGTCTTGAGGTTCCTTTGAACGAATACAGACTTCCGGATAGTAAAAAAAGATTTGTGTATTACAGCAACATGTACTTCCTCAAAATACCACCAGTATCAGAATCTAAATCCTTTACTGTCGTTGTGAACTCGGCGTACCACAACATTAGGAGTGCTACTCCCCTTGGTGCGTAGAAAATGCAAATATTAGACCACGAAAACACCTATATGTTGTTATCATTTTAAATATATTATTAATTTATTTTAACTTTCAATGTTATATTTACTTATTCATTATGTTTAGTATTACTATTATTATTTTATTTATTTATCCACTATTATTATTATTATTTTTTATTATTTGTATTTCTTTTTATCTTATACACTGTATGGATATATGTTTACATGTATATTTGTGTATGTGTGGATGCATGAATGTGTACACACACACACACGCCAAGTTCTTTTTATTTTATTTCTTCTCTTAAACATATTTTGTAATTTGTTATGTGTACAACTTTAAATTAAAAAAATGTTCAAAAAACCATGAAAACACAGGACATTCGATCACTGAACAAGATATATTAAAAAATTGTCACGTAAACACTAAATATAAAGCTAACTGCAGAAAACAGGCACCGGTAACATGAATGGATGAAGGGAATGTAAATTAAGTTCATGTATCATTTGACACATTCCACTGTAATATTGCACCAGAGCACAGACTGCTGCAAGTAGCAACATGAAATGTGGTACTGCACAGTAGTAAATATTGCTATTCAAAGGGCACATTAATAAATAAAGTGCGAGATGAATAGCAGCATTTTGTTGTTTGAAATGACAGATATGGATCCAGCACAAAACACAGTTGAAGACCTGATGTTGAGAATCTGTTACCTTGAGAGGATTGACTCGTCCAGAGGTGTTTGTCTCTACACAGTGGATGGAATGCCTTTGACGGACGACCCCTTCTTCAACACATGTAAGCTCATTCAGTGTTGAGTTTTCAAAAAAAATAATGAGAGGTGCTCCAGTTTCCTCCCACAGTCCACAGACATGCTGAGGTTAACTGGTGATTCTAACTTGTCCGTAGGTGTGAATGAGGGTGTGCTTGGTTGTCTGTCTCTATGTGTAGCCCTGTGATAGACTGGTGACCTGTTTAGGGTGTCCCCTACCTTCACCCTAAGTCAGCTGGGATAGACTCCAGCCCCCCCTGACCCTACAGAGGATAAAGCAGTGTATAGATAAAGGATGGATTATTCTTTATGTTATTTTTATGTATTATGTTTGGATCATTGTAAAAAAAAAAAAGTAATGATATTTCATCTTATTTCAAAGAAATAATGCAAGAAATATTTCTTGTTACAACATATACATTTGTCTTATTAAAACAAGAAAGAGAGAGGAAGCTAAAAAAAAACTCAATGTCTTTACAGCACCTATAGTTATTTTATTTTGTCCACAGGGTCTTTACAGGACAGACACATTGAAGATGGAGACATCATCTATGCTATATTCACACCAAAGCAGAACCTGATAACAGCTCCTCCAGATTCAGTGCAAGAGGTAACTGAAACCCAAGGAACAGATACCGTTCGGTGCCATGTCATGCTCAAGGTGAGTTTACTGTACATTCAGATTTATTTTTTTCTCATTTAGGTTAAGTAGAAGGTTTGCAATGGAGCTTCTGTAGCAAGATGGGTGTTACTGAAATAGAGAATATAAGCCATTGTCCAATGAGCCTCACGTTACAGGCTATGTGAAAAATGCTAGTATTTCTTTGCTGCATTACAGCAGTTAGTCACGAAACAGAAAGTAGTAGCAAAGTTACTTTACTAGAAAGTAGCAAAACTGGTGTAGTTTTGCTATTTTAAGTGATGCACATTTTAATATGCATCACTTAAAATTCTCCTATTTCTAGCCTTTTGCTCTTGTTAGTGTGTTACATTAATGAGTTGTATTGCGAATAGAAATATAGAAAAACTATTTATTAGCAGTGAAAGCAAGGCTAACTGATATTTGACAGGTAAAATGGTTTATGCTTTATATAACAGTTTTGGTCAGCATAACATTTATGAGTGAAATGTTATCGAAAGCTATAGTTTGTCATTTTAAACTAAAGACAAAATGAAAGGTTAACCAGACTGTAACAGACATATGTAGCTGAATGTAACAGCTGATGTAATATTACATCATCACATATGCATGTCAATCTTATGTCATGAAATCTGTAAGAAAATTACTTACAGATTTCTTCAATATTTAATATTGTCACATACTGTACTTACTTCAGTCAGATAATAATAACAAGCACACCTCTGTTCAAACACTGCAAAACTATTCTGCGCTACACAATGGGGTTATTCCAACATACAGTATATATTTGAACCGCAAACCCATTTTGAAAATGAATAATGATATAAAAGGTTCCAGACTGCAAGCTGACAGGTGTCTGAAGTTTGTTAGGTATAAAACCCTGGAAGTCTGAGTCTGTGTTTTTGAGACTATCATCGGTACACTGGAGCGTCAGAGTCAAAATATTCAGCTTTGGTGGCTCCTTATTTCTCTCATGATGTGTCATCCAGCACATACAAAAAATACCCTGTGGACATGTTAACAAGTTAAAAAAACTGTTCTCCAGATTTTTACCAGAGGAGGGCATTAAGGTTTTATGCACTTTCTTTGAACACCAGTGTAAGATCCATATATTTCTGTTGTTCTTCCACCAAACACCAGGGGAAGTAGAATATTGCTAAAGGTGGCCCAGATTATAAAAGGGCACGCCACTGATGGTGGATGTTGGCAGTCAGTGGGAAGCAAACAGTTTTTTGACTGCTTTCGGATTGGAGGAATGGTGTTAGAAGAAATACTAAATTTAAGTTAATTCATAGAAACAACAGACAATTTATATTGACTACAATAAGGAAAATAAACGGAAGAAACCAAAACAACAATGGACACTGATTTACAACCTGGCTGAAAGTGGGACTTAGTCACTATAACCAGTGTATATCAGCTCTTGTGACACGTCTATGATTTCTCCCTCATCACATGCAGGGCAAGCAGGTAGGACATGATCTTAATCATAATTTTTTTTTCCCTATATGGAAAATCTTACAGGGAGTTTTCGAAGTGACAGTGGACTTGGAAAGTGACACAACAGCTAATCTGAAGAACAAGCTTGCAAGTGAAAGTAGAATCCCTGCTCAAGTCCTTCGTTACAAGTAAGGATTTATTGTAATTTACTGACAGCATGGCTTTTGGACCTGATTTATATTTACACTACAGTTTTTTATACACTGCCGCTGTTTATGTTTCATGTGCTTGTTAACTGTATTTTTAGAGGTAACACTGGCAGTGACAACACACTGGAAAGTTGTGGAATCACAGATGGGTCAACGTTGTACTTCACAATGTCCACATTCTCTGAGGAGGCTCAGGCTGCCACTGCATTCTTCATTCATGATGTTGTGCCTTCAGTCCAACAAACCCTCAAAGGAATCAGTTTCTTGTTGTCATCCCTCTACATCATTGTAAGCAGTCTGTCATACAGTCGTCACTGTTACAAGTACACTCACCTATTTTTAGGTGAGTGTACTGTGTAATTTACTACTACATACTAATGTAAACACATACATTGCTATTTTAACCACTCACTTAACTTTCAGCTAGATCATTTTCACTGGACTAGATGTTATATAAGAGAAAAAACATAATAAAATCACATTATTTTATTCTGTTATTAATCAGAATCTTCTGAAATATACTTGTTTATGCCTATAATATTTTTTTTCTCTCTTCCAAGTGTCGACAAACCCATTTTCCCAGTGTACATAAAATGCATTAACCATGGTACAGTTGTACTTTAGGATCATTCTGACAGAATTTAGAGTTTTCTAATTTTCCTTTCTAGAAATGCAGGCTTTCAGTGGATTTACAGAAGAAGTTAATTGGCTACATACGAAAACTGACTGGATGCAACCCTCTGGCCCAGAGTTTGTATCAGTTACTCTGTAAGAATGAAACCATATCCAGGACTCAGAAGGTAATCTTACAAAATACAAAGTAGTTTGACGTAACTTTCACATATTTATTACGTTTACCCTTGACAGAATGTGATTTTATTTTTGTCCTTGTATGTAGATTGCAGTGGTTGAAGGCTTGTACGCTCTCTTTCGAGAGCTTTTGCCACGTCTTGGAACAAACCAAGGGGAAAAGATCATTGAGGACCTTGATGTCTTTGAGTATTCAACCTACTGCTGGGCATATCTCATGTCTGAAGCAAAGGTACTTCCAAACTAGTTCAACAAAGTTCCCTTCATGTTTCAGCCAGCAAAGCCTCCAGTTCGTCTAAATAGCAAAGGACATTTTTTTTAAATTTACCATGGTATCCCAGGTATCCCGTAGGTGCTTCATGGATCAGGGCCCAAGAGGAACATTCTTAGAGTTGGATTTTCCTTTAGACAAAATATTAGACGATCTAATTCTGTTGCTTGAATCTTTTTTGGCAGATTTCTTTAAGACAATTTTTTTGATTCCATTAACAAATACATGTTCACTGGATAAGCAGAAGATAATGGATGGATGGATGGATTAATAAATACAAGTTCACCTTCATCACTGTAGGAAAAACATCCCCAGAATTTTCTGTTCCCACATCCATGCTTTACCACAACCATTAGGTCACATGGTTTTAGTTGTTAACAGTATTTAAATAGTGATCACATTGGGTTAATTATTATGTAAAAGTTACAGTGATTAAAGCATAAGCACAGAATGTGTTAAACACCAAATTTCCACAAACAGTTAAACACCTCATTTCTAGTGTTCCAGATAGAAAGGAGTTAAATGTAGCCATTTGTGCAAAAAAAAAGCTTTTGAATTGTTTTAAGTTTTGAATCTGGTGACAAATTCTCAACCACAGCCTAAGCAGATGTAGCTTAAAGGACAATGATCAGGAAGTGAGTCCAGTACACAGACACTCCTTTGTTCAGTGACTAATAAAGGCACCCTAAAATGCCTCATTATTCAAAGGACGCCATGTCACAGATGACAAGAGAAAGATCTAAACAAGCTGTTGGCTTGCTAGAGGTTGACATGTCAATTAGGACTGTAGCCAGGCACTACAACTCCATTATTTGTAGTCTAAGAAATAGTTTCGACTGCATTGTGTGACAGACAATCTGCCACATGATGCCCTGGATGGAAAATTCTGTTGGGCCTTTCTATTAAACTCACTTTAGCTTTTTGTTAACTTTTTTACATTGCAATATTTACCTACGCTGACGGAGTCAGCCGTGGGTAGTGTGGTCACGACCATCTGTCTGTCTCTCTCTGTCTCTCTGTCTGTCTGTCTGTCTGTCTGTCTGTATGTCTGTATGTCTCTCTGTATGTCTGTATGTATGTAAGTATGTATGTCTGTCTGTATGTATGTATGTATGTATGTATGTATGTATGTATGTATGTATGTATGTATGTATGTCTCTCTGTATGTCTGTATGTATGTATGTATGTATGTATGTATGTATGTATGTATGTATGTATGTCTGTATGTATGTATGTATGTATGTATGTATGTATGTATGTATGTATGTATGTCTCTCTGTATGTCTGTATGTATGTATGTATGTCTGTCTGTATGTATGTATGTATGTATGTATGTATGTATGTATGTATGTATGTATGTATGTCTCTCTGTATGTCTGTATGTATGTATGTAAGTATGTCTGTATGTATGTATGTCTCTCTGTATGTCTGTATGTATGTATGTAAGTATGTCTGTATGTCTGTATGTATGTATGTATGTATGTAAGTATGTATGTCTGTATGTCTGTCTGTCTGTCTGTCTGTATGTATGTGGGTTGCTATGTCCGCACCATAACTCGAGAACAAATACAGATAGGATAATCAAACTCAGCACAGATGTTCATCTTGACCAACCCTGGCCACTCAATAATTTTGGGATCAAAAGGTCAAAGATCAAGGTCACAGGCTACTTCGTGCAAAATTCCCCATATATAAGCTTGCAATGATGAACTTTAGTATATCTAAGGGGAGGACTATCACATTGCACCTCTTGGTGTTGAACTTGACCTTTGACCTTGAACTTACTGCCGTCCGTCCATCTGTCCGTCTGTATGTAGGTGTGTGGTTGTGTATGTCTGCACCATAACTCCATAACAAAGACAGATAGGATAATCAAACTCAGCACAGATGTTGATCTTGACCTACCCTGGTCACCCATTAATTTTGGGGTCAAAAGGTCAAAGGTCAAGGTCGCAGGGCTACTGCCATGTTTAGGCAGGCATGTGGTGTGAGTCTGCATCTCGCTTGAGTGCATTGTAGTTCAAAGTATGTTCATATATCCTGTTACAATTGAATGAGAGCCCTCTGTGTTCAATAACAAACTGTCACGTTTATAAAAGCAATAATTTTAAAACACACCTTCACCTTTATCACACTAATTTTACATTGTTGCAAAACTATGTACCGCCAGTGTTTCAATTAAGAACCAGTGTTCTTAGACATAATTTATAATCATTATCAGTTACAAAAATCCCAATAGAGTGTTGCTGTCTATATGCCTCATATAACACTGACTTGTATTTTTTGATAGAAAGAGACATCAGAATATGAGAATTATGCACCGTATGTTCTGATGGCTGAAGACGGCAGTCGTTTCTGTGAACCAGTCACTGTACCTGGAATACAAGGGGCCCTGGAAAGAGCAGCTGTGCTGCAGAAAATTAAAGGTAAAAAAAATTGTTTATTGTTTTATTCATAAGCTTTAATTCATTTGAATTATAAAACCAAACCTGCTAACACGTACACATGTGAATCATGTAAATATCTGTGTCTTGTTTTTACTGTTCATATAACTGACATTCTGGATCACTGGCATATGTTAGAATAACATTTTACTTACTTCAGTCCAGTAGGCTATGCAACCCAGATGTTTGGACTGGCACAACCCAGTTTGTCAGTCTGTTACATCTTGCTAAACTACAGTGCTGCTCATAACATTGTAAGTGTGCACCCAAATGGAGAAAAGCTTCATAAAGAACAAGGGAACACAACTTTTGTCACTTAAGAACCAAATTGTAGTTGGAAACTAAATAGGAAAATTCAGCTCCAACTTTCAGCAAGTAAAATATCAACCACAGTAGCTGCTTCATAATGTGTATATCACAGTGCCTATTAGTGACAAAGTACTGGTGAATAAATGTGATAATATAAAGGTTATTAGATTTATTTCATTTATTTTATTCCCATCTCTGTTATTGTCAGGGAGCAATTATGTGTTATTAGGATCATTGTATTTTAACTGAATCTGTTTCTAAGATGGAGAGAAGATTCCAAACTGCAGTGAAGAGGTTTTACGAGAAACATCACTCAAGAGAGCTGCTACCATTGAGAAGATTTTGCTCAGTGTTCATCCTTCACTTACAACCTATCATGCTTGGATTTCTCATGACAGCGTGACTGGTCAGAAGTATGTATTATTAACTTAACTGTTCAGGAAATGTGCTAAATCTAGCTACAATAACATAACACACATTTTTGTACAAAGCTTTGTCATACTTCAATGTACTTTATAGTCCACATATAGTACTTTATGGACACATCAGTGGCCTATAAGCAGTGATTTAATCAGAAATGTAAGCATTGTAATTCTGTTCATTAATTCAGCTTTCAGATAAATACTGGCAGGACTTTTGGAAGCATGGCAGAGGACTTGAAAGCTTTCCCTGACCTCACTGTGACTCCACCATTGCTGCTGAAGGATCTAGGACTTCAAGACCCACGTCTTGTTTTCATCAGTGCAGGTATGTGAAGGTCAACCAACCTACACACACACACACACACACACGCGCGCGCGCGCACGAACTTACATGCATCCCACCCCCTACACCCACCTAAATAGATATAATTTGAATTATTATTGTATCAATATTATATTATTTTATCATTCATTATATCATTATTGTTTTAGTATTATGTTTTCTGTGCTCCTTTTTGCTTATATTTGTGTAACGTTCTGTGTATTTTAACAAGTACTTTTATCTTTACAGACAATCTTGGCGTATATCTGAATAAAAATAAGCTAACACCTGCAATGATTGACGTGCATGATTGTCTGTCTGGCAAAGTCAAACAGCTGGATGTGAACATATTGGCAGCATCGTAAGTGTTCATTTATCATTTATGTGATTTTCTGTGTAGTATTTAAACACATTATTGGTACAGATAAAATCAAGATGATTGATTGCAAAACTGATGCAAAACTTTAGCTTGATATTTACACTGTATTTTGTGTTGTTTCTGTATAAAGTTGACAACTAAGTTAAAAAGCAAAGATATTATTTGGTAGGTAATGTACAGTCTGATCAATGATATTAAACTCGTCAGTAGAATGTTCCCATTAACGTTTGATTGTACATCTTACCACCCTTCCATCTGAACACAACATGAAATTTCCCGCTTTTCATGCAGAACTGGTGACCACAGGAATGATCACTCATTTGCCACGACCAGGACTCCAAAGGAGGCTATACTGGTAATGTCAGTCTTTACTACTTCAGTTGACTTTAAAGAGACAGAGTTGGTTTGGGATCAGTGGTAGTTATGAACATGCTTTGCATTTTAAATATCCCAATTTTCACTTCAGTATTGTGGGTTGCTTGATCAATAAGAATATAAACATCACACTTTTGCACAGTTCTGCACAAATGACTTAACCCCATGTCTACACTTGTCTTTCATTAGGTGCTGATTGATACAAGCTCTTCAATGTTTGACAAATGCTATGGAAGTGTGGACATAAAGAAAATCCATGCTGTGAAAGAGCTTTTTGATAACTTTGCATCACGGAGCATGGCATATGATTTCCACCATGTCATGGGCCTTGTGAAGTTTGACTCTACAGTCACACTGCTGCACACATTTACAGAGACGCTTGAAAAGTTTAAGGTAAATATGCATGAAGTGTGTCAAATCTATTGTTGTTCAGCTCTTTGCTGTACATCTGAGTCTTCAGCCACAGTACAATATACACTGTTTTGTTTTTCTAGGATCATGTTCGCACTCTTGAGGCCTCTGGAACTACAAAACTGTATGATGCTCTCCAACAGGGACAAATTGAGCTGGAAAAAATAAAACTGAAGTTTCCAGACTGCAGACTTCGCATTCTGTGTCTCACAGATGGGTGTGATGTTGGGTAAATTTTCTTCCCTATGCTAGTTGGCTATGATGACATAGCCAACATACTGTAGGTGAATATAATTAATAGATTGTGGGCTCTATTTTTGTGGCCTTGACAACATATCTGAATATCTACACATAGATCCATAAATGATCCAGCTCATGTCGCCACCGGCCTGATAAAATCTAACATCATAGTGGATTCAGTTCTTCTTGGAAAAGTGGAGAACAATATTCTGCATGGAATCAGCATCGCCACAGGTAGAGTTTTTCTTGAAACTTGAAGTTTGCAAAGCATAAGTGAAAATTATGATTTGTATTAAAGACTTAATATTAAACCATGCTGCATGTAATGTTATGACTGTAAAGTCCTCAGAAAATGAGTCCAAATACAGACTCAGACTTAAAAGCCAAGTAAAAGAGATTCAATTTTTATTCAGGATTAAAGGTATGTGTCAAAGTTAGTCACTTCAAGACAAGTGACACACATGTCAAAGAATGAGGAAACAGAAACCAGGCAGATCAAGAGACCATGAGCATAATATAATGTTCAGTTTGTAGTTAATATATATAATATATAAAATAATATATAATATATAATAATCTGTTTCTTTTAGGGGGCTGCTGTTTCAAACCAGAGACCAGCAAAAATGGTCTCAAGCTTTTTGAGATTGAGACTGTCCTTTCTTTGGAGATGAGGAAACCCAAACCCAAAGCAGATCCATCCTCCATTACTGAAGTACATTATTATTTTACATAATGAAGTTGGACATACTTAGAAAATTTGGCTACCCTAATCAATTCAAAAAAGGATTCAAATCACCTTTGGATGTTGCAACAATGCACTGGTTTATGGCCCTTTGTTATTTTTTAGAGTCTTTTGAATGGGTTCCTTGCTACTCACGGGTACGATACATCTCCAGAGGCTACCTTACCACGCCAGATGAACAGGCCAGTGACAGTGACACAGAGGTAAGTAGCACAAGGAGCTTCTTTACTAGCAACTTGGAATATGTCTCATCTGCACAGAAATACCTTGCTGGACCATAATTGTGCTTTCACAGTTGTTCAGTTTGTGTTTGACAAAATAAATAAATAAATAAATAAAAAAATAAATAAAATATTCCAACTCTGTTGCCCACAGAGTTGGAATAAAATATTTTTTACTTCTGTGTCTTCTCCACAAACGACGAAGGGGGCTCGCTGGCATTTTCCGATTTCTACGGCACAGATTAAACAGTTGTCGATCATCTCATCTGGTAGTTAG
>JAMOIN010001297.1:0-35992 GCA_024666655.1 Dascyllus trimaculatus | reverse complement strand
CGCCCGCTCATTGGCAGCGCTGCTCATGAGCACCGCCCTCTCGGGCACTCGCGGTTTTGTTTCTCCTCTATGATCACCGCCCGCTCATTGGCAGCGCTGCTCATGAGCACCGCCCTCTCGGGCACTCGCGGTTTTGTTTCTCCTCTTTGGGCACCGCCCGCTCATTGGCAGCGCTGCTCATGAGCACCGCCCTCTCGGGCACTCGCGGTTTTGTTTCTCCTCGATGAGCACCGCCCGCTCATCTGCAGCGCTGCTCATGAGCTCCGCCCTCTCGGGCACTCGCGGTTTTGTTTCTCCTCGTGCTCATTGGCAGCGCTGCTCATGAGCACCGCCCTCTCGGGCACTCGCAGTTTTGTTTTTCCTCGATGAGCACCGCCCGCTCATTGGCAGCGCTGCTCATGAGCGCCGCCCTCTCGGGTACTCGCGGTTTTGTTTTTCCTCTATGAGCACCGCCCGCTCATTGGCAGCGCTGCTCATGAGCGCCGCCCTCTCGGGAACTCGCGGCTTTGGTTTTCCTCCATGAGCACCGCCCACTCATTGGCAGCGCTGCTCATGAGCGCCGCCCTCTCGGGCACTCGCGGTTTTGTTTCTCCTCTATGAGCACCGCCCGCTCATTGGCAGCGCTGCTCATGAGCGCCGCCCTCTCGGGCACTCGCGGCTTTGTTTTTCCTCTATGAGCACCGCCCGCTCACTCGCAGCGCCCGCTCGTGAGCACCGCCCTCTCGGGCACTCGCGGTTTTCGTTTTCCTCTATGAGCACCGCCCGCTCACTCGCAGCGCCCGCTCGTGAGCACCACCCTCTCGGGCACTCGCGGCTTTGTTTCTCTTCGTGCTCATTGGCAGCGCTGCTCATGAGCACCGCCCTCTCTGGCACTCGCGGTTTTGTTTTTCCTCGATGAGCACCGCCCGCTCATTGGTAGCGCTGCTCATGGGCACCGCCCTCTCGGGCACTCGCGGTTTTCTTTCTCCTCGTGCTCATTGGAAGCGCTAGTCATGAGCACCGCCCTCTCGGGCACTCGCGGTTTTGTTTCTCCTCGTGCTCATTGGCAGCGCTGCTCATGAGCACCGCCCTCTCGGGCACTCGCGGTTTTGTTTCTCCTCCTGCTCATTGGCAGCGCTGCTCATGAGCACCGCCCTCTCGGGCACTCGCGGTTTTGCTTTTCCTCGATGAGCACCGCCCGCTCATTGGCAGCGCTGCTCATTAGCACGGCCCTCTCGGGCACTCGCGGTTTTGTTTTTCCTCGATGAGCACCGCCCGCTCATTGGCAGCGCTGCTCATGAGCACCGCCCTCTCGGGCACTCGCGGTTTTGTTTTTCCTCGATGAGCACCGCCCGCTCATTGGCAGCGCTGCTCATGAGCACCGCCCTCTCGGGCACTCGCGGTTTTGTTTTTCCTCGATGGGCACCGCCCGCTCATTGGCAGCGCTGCTCATGAGCTCCGCCCTCTCGGGCACTCGCGGTTTTGTTTCTCCTCGTGCTCATTGGCAGCGCTGCTCATGAGTACCGCCCTCTCGGGCACTCGCGGTTTTGTTTTTCCTCTATGAGCACCGCCCGCTCATTGGCAGCGCTGCTCATGAGCACCGCCCTCTCGGGCACTCGCGGTTTTTACTTTTTCCTCTATGAGCACCGCCCGCTCATTGGCAGCGCTGCTCATGAGCACCGCCCCCTCGGGCACTCGCGGTTTTTATTGTTCCCCTATGAGCACCGCCCGCTCATTGGCTGCGCTGCTCATGAGCACCGCCCTCTCGGGCGCTCTCGCGGCCGAGCCCTCTATGCGAGCACCGGCCGCCATTGGCAGCGCTGCTCATGAGCACCCGCCTCCTGGCACTCGCGGTTTTGTTTCTCCGTGCTTCATTGGCAGGGCTGCTCATGAGCACCGCCCCGCGCACTCCGCGGCTTTAGCCCTCGTGCTCATTGGCAGCGCTGCTCATGAGCACCGCCCTCTCGGGCACTCGCGGCTTCTCCTCGTGCTCATTGCGCAGCTCATGAGCACCGCCCCGGGCATCTCCATGTTTTGCTCCTCGTGCTCATTGGCAGCCCTGCTCATGAGCACCGCCCTCTCGGGCACTCGCGGTTTTCTTTCTCCTCGTGCTCATTGGCAGCGCTGCTCATGAGCACCGCCCTCTCTGGCACTCGCGGTTTTTTTTCTCCTCGTGCTCATTGGCAGTGCTGCTCATGAGCACCGCCCTCTCGGGCACTCGCGGTTTTTTTTTTCCTCGATGAGCACCGCCCGCTCATTGGCAGCGCTGCTCATGAGCACCGCCCACTCGGGCACTCGCGATTTTTTTTTTCCTCGATGAGCACCGCCCGCTCATTGGCAGCGCTGCTCATGAGCACCGCCCTCTCGGGCACTCGCGGTTTTGTTTTTCCCCGTGCTCATTGGCAGCGCTGCTCATGAGCACCGCCCTCTCGGGCACTCGCGGTTTTGTTTTTCCCCGTGCTCATTGGCAACGCTGCTCATGAGCACCGCCCTCTCGGGCACTCGCGGTTTTGTTTCTCCTCGTGCTCATTGGCAGCGCTGCTCATGAGCAACGCCCTCTCGGGCACTCGCGGTTTTGTTTTTCCTCGATGAGCACCGCCCGCTCATTGGCAGCGCTGCTCATGAGCACCGCCCACTCGGGCACTCGCGGTTTTGTTTTTCCCCGATGAGCACCGCCCGCTCATTGGCAGCGCTGCTAATGAGCACCGCCCTCTCGGGCACTCGCGGTTTTGTTTCTCCTCTATGAGCACCGCCCTCTCATTGGCAGCGCTGCTCATGAGCACCGCCCTCTCGGGCACTCGCGGTTTTGTTTTTTCTCGATGAGCACTGCCCGCTCATTGGTAGCGCTGCAAATGAGCACCGCCCTCTCGGGCACTCGCAGTTTTTTTTTTCCTCGATGAGAACCGCCCGCTCATTGGCAGCGCTGCTCATGAGCACCGCCCTCTCGGTCACTCGCGGTTTTGTTTTTCCTCGATGAGCACAGCCCGCTCATTGGCAGCGCTGCTAGTGAGCACCGCCCACTCGGGCACTCGCGGTTTTGCTTCTCCTCGTGCTCATTGGCAGCGCTGCTCATGAACACCGCCCTCTCGGGCACTCGCGGTTTTGTTTCTCCTCGTGCTCATTGGCAGCGCGGCTCATGAGCACCGCCCTCTCGGGCACTCGCGGTTTTGTTTCTCCTCTTTGGGCACCGCCCGCTCATTGGCAGCGCTGCTCATGAGCACCGCCCTCTCGGGCACTAGCGGTTTTGTTTCTCCTCTATGAGCACCGCCCGCTCATTGGCAGCGCTGCTCATGAGCACCGCCCTCTCGGGCACTCGCGCTATTGTTTTCTCCTCTATGAGCACCGCCCGCTCATTGGAAGCGCTGCTCATGAGCACCGCCCTCTCGGGCACTCGCGGTTTTGTTTCTCCTCGTGCTCATTGGCAGCGCTGCTCATGAGCACCGCCCTCTCGGGCACTCGCGTTTTTTTTTCTCCTCTATTAGCTTGCTCGCTCAGTGGCAGCGCTGCTCATGAGCACCGCCCTCCGGGCACTCTGCTTAGCCTCGTGCTCATTGGCAGCGCTGCTCATGAGCACGCTCCTCTCGGGCACTCTCGGTTTTCTTTCTCCTTGTGCTCATTCGCAGCGCTGCTCATGAGCATTGCCCTCTCGGGCACTCGCGGTTTGGTTTTTCCCGGTGCTGATTGGCAGCGCTGCTCATTAGCGCCGCCCTCTCGGGCGATCGCGGTTTTGTTTTTCCTCGATGAGCACCGCCCGCTCATTGGCAGCGCTGCTCATGAGCACCGCCCACTCGGGCACTCGCGGTTTTGTTTTTCCTCGATGAGCACCGCCCGCTCATTGGCAGCGCAGCTCATGAGCACCGCTCTCTCGGGCACTCGCGGTTTCTTTTTTTCCTCGATGAGCCACGCCCGCTCATTGGCAGAGCTGCTCATGAGCACCGCCCTCTCAGGCACTCGCGGTTTTGTTTCTCCTCGTGCTCATTGGCAGAGCTGCTCATGAGCACCGCCCTCTCGGGCACTCGCGGTTTTGTTTGTCCTCGTGCTCATTGGCAGCGCTGCTCATGAGCACCGCCCTCTCGGGCTCTCGCGGTTTTGTTTTTCCTCGATGAGCACCGCCCGCTCATTGGAAGCGCTGCTCATGAGAACCGCCCACTCGGGCAGTCGCGGTTTTGTTTTTCCCCGATGAGCACCGCCCACTCATTGGCAGCGCTGCTCATGAGAACCGCTCTCTCGGGCAATCGCGGTTTTTTTTTCCTCGATGAGCCACGCCCGCTCATTGGCAGCGCTGCTCATGAGCACCGCCCTCTCGGGCACTCGCGGTTTTGTTTCTCCTCGTGCTCATTGGCAGTGCTGCTCATTAGCACCGCCCTCTCGGTCACTCGCGGTTTTGTTTCTCCTCGTGCTCATTGGCAGCGCTGCTCATGAGCACCGCCCTCTCGGGCACTGGCGGTTTTGTTTCTCCTCGTGCTCATTGGCAGCGCTGCTCGTGAGCAGCGCCCTCTCGGGCACTCGCGGTTTTGTTTTTCCTCGATAAGCACCGCCCGCTCATTGGCAGCGCTGCTCATGAGCACCGCCCTCTCGGGCACTCGCGGTTTTGTTTCTCCTCGTGCTCATTGGCAGCTCTGCTCATGAGCACCGCCCTCTCGGGCACTCGCGGTTTTGTTTTTCCTCGATGAGCACCGCCCGCTCATTGGCAGAGCTGCTCATGAGCACCGCCCTCTCAGGCACTCGTGGTTTTGTTTCTCCTCGTGCTCATTGGCAGCGCTGCTCATGAGGACCGCCCTCTCGGGCACTCCCGGTTTTGTTTCTCCTCGTGCTCATTGGCAGCGCTGCTCATGAGCACCGCCCTCTCGGGCACTCGCGTTTTTTTTTCTCCTCTATTAGCTTGCTCGCTCATTGGCAGCGCTGCTCATGAGCACCGCCCTCTCAGGCACTCGCTGTTTTGTTTCTCCTCTATGAGCACCGCCCGCTCATTGGCAGCGCTGCTCATGAGCACCGCCCTCTCGGGCACTCGCGGTTTTGTTTTTCCTCGATGAGCACCGCCCGCTCATTGGCAGCGCTGCTCATGAGCACCGCCCACTCGGGCACTCGCGGTTTTGTTTTTCCCCGATGAGCACCGCCCGCTCATTGGCAGCGCTGCTAATGAGCACCGCCCTCTCGGGCACTCGCGGTTTTGTTTCTCCTCTATGAGCACCGCCCTCTCATTGGCAGCGCTTCTCATGAGCACCGCCCTCTCGGGCACTCGCGGTTTTGTTTTTCCTCGATGAGCACCGCCCGCTCATTGGCAGCGCTGCTCATGAGCACCGCCCTCTCGGGAACTCGCACTTTTGTTTCTCCTCGTGCTCATTGGCAGCGCTGCTCATGAGCACCGCCCTCTCGGGCACTCGCGGTTTTGTTTCTCCTCGTGATCATTGGCATCGCTGCTCATGAGCACCGCCCTCTCGGTCACTCGCGGTTTTGTTTCTCCTCGTGCTCATTGGCAGCGCTGCTCATGAGCACCGCCCTCTCTGGCACTCGCGGTTTTGTTTCTCCTCGTGCTCATTGGCAGCGCTGCTCATGAGCACCGCCCTCTCGGGCACTCGTGGTTTTGTTTTTCCTCGATGAGCACCGCCCGCTCATTAGCAGCGCTGCTCTTGAGGACCGCCCTCTCAGCCACTCGCGGTTTTTTTTTTCCTCAATGAGCACCGCCCGCTCATTGGCAGCGCTGCTCATGAGCACCGCCCACTCGGGCACTCGCGTTTTTTTTTTTCCTCGATGAGCACCGCCCGCTCATTGGCAGCGCACAGAGCACCGCCGGGACTCGTGGTTTTGTTTTTTCCGATGAGCACCGCCCGCCCATTGGCAGCGCTGCTCATGAGCACCGCCCTCTTGGGCACTCGCGGTTTTGTTTTTCCTCTATGAGCACCGCCCTCTCGGGCACTCGCGGTTTTGTTTGTCCTCTATGAGCACCGCCCTCTCGGGCACTCGCGGTTTTGTTTTTCCCCGTGCTCATTCGCAGCGCTGCTCATGAGCACCAATGAGCACGAGGAAAAACAAAACCGCGAGTGCCGACAAGGGAGGTGCTCATAGAGGAGCGCTGCGAATGAGCACGAGGAAAAACAAAACCGCGAAGTCCGACAAGGGCGGTGCTCATAGAGTAGCGCTGCCAATGAGCACGAGGAAGAACAAAACCGCGAGTGCCGACAAGGTCGGTGCTCATAGAGGAAAAACAAAACCGCGAGTGCCGACAAGGGCTGTGCTCATAGAGGAAAAACAAAACCGCAAGTGCCGACAAGGGCGGTGCTCATAGAGGAAAAACAAAACCGCGAGTGCCGACAAGGGCGGTGCTCATGAGCAGCCCTGCTCCTGAGCTCGAGGAAAACCAAACAAAACCGCGAGTGCCGACAAGGGCGGTGCTCATGAGCAGCACTGCGAATGAGCACGAGGTAAAACAAACAAAACCGCGAGTGCCGACAAGGGCGGTGCTCAGGAGCAGCGCTGCGAATGAGCACGAGGAAAAACAAACAAAACCGCGAGTGCCGACAAGGGCGGTGCTCAGGAGCAGCGCTGCGAATGAGCACGAGGAAAAACAAACAAAACCGCGAGTGCCGACAAGGGCGGTGCTCAGGAGCAGCGCTGCGAATGAGCACGAGTAAAAACAAACAAAACCGCGAGTGCCGACAAGGGCGGTGCTCAGGAGCAGCGCTGCGAATGAGCACGATGAAAAACAAACAAAACCGCGATTGCCGACAAGGGCGGTGTTCATGAGCAGCGCTGCGAATGAGCATGAGGAAAAACTATGAAGTTTTTAAGTGATTTTTGACGACATACGATACTATGACGGTTCTTAGTGATTTTTGACGACATACTACACTGTTTTTCAGCCATTATTTACGACATGCTTTACTATGACATTTTTGTGATATTTTTCACGACATACTATACTACGACGTTCTTTCGTCATGTTTGACGAGATAGTAGACTATGACATTTTTTAGTGATTTTTTACGACGTACTATACTATGACATTTTTTACGACATACTATGCTATGACGTTTTTTAGTGATTTTGGACGACATACTATACTATGACGGTTTTTCGTGATTTTTGATGACATACTATACTATGACGTTTTTGAGTGATTTATATGACATACTATACTATGAGATTGTTGGTGACATGTTTGACCAGATACTTTTTTAGTGATTTTTGATGACATACTATACTATGTCTTCTTTTTTGATTCTTGACAACATACTATACTATCACGTTTTTAAGCCATTTTTGCCGACATACTATACTATGACGCTTTTTAACCATTTTTGACAACATGTGATACTATGACGTTTTTGAGTGATTCCGGACGACATACTATACTATTACGGTTGTCAGCCATTTTTGACGACATACTATACTATGACATTTTGACTTATTTTGGACAACAGACTATACTATGTCGAGTGATTTTTGACGACATTCTATACTATGACGCTTTTTAGCCATTTTTGACAACTTACTATACTATGACGTTTTTTAGTGATTTTTGATGACATACTATACTATGACGGTTTTTAGTGATTTTTTGACGGCACACTATACTATGACATTTTCTAGTGATTTTGGACGACAGACTATACTATGACGTTTTTGTGATATTTTTGACGACAAACTATTTCATGTTTTTTGGCCATTGTTGACGACATACTATACTATGACATTTTAGAGTGATTCAAGACTGATTCAAGACTGATTCAAGTTTTTAGCCATTTTGGACTACAGACTATACTATCACGGTTTTTAGTGATTTTTGACGACATACTATACTATCACGGTATTTAGTGATTTTTGACGACATACTATACTATCACGGTTTTTAGTGATTTCTGACGACATACTATACTATGACGGTATTTAGTGATTTTTGACAACAGACTATACTATGACGGTTTTTAGTGATTTTGTACGACATACTATACTATGACGTTTTTTAGCCATTTGTGACAACATGCTATACTATGACGTTTTTTAGTGATTTTTGATGACATACTATACTATGACTTCTTTTGTAGTTCTTGAAAACATACTATACTATCACGTTTTTCAGTGATTCCGGACGACATACTATACTATGACTTTTGTCAGCCATTTTGACGACATACTATACTATGACATTTTGACTGACATTTTAGACGACATACTATACAATGACGGTTTTTTAGCAATTTTTGACTACATACTATACCATGACGTTTTTGAGTGATTTCAGACGATGTATTATACTCTCACGTCTTTGATGTGATTTAGTACGACATACTACACAATGACGTTTCTTAGCCATTTTTGACGACATACTATAATATCACGGTTTTTAATCATTTTTGACGACATACTATACTATGACGCTTTTTAGTGATTTTTGACGACATACTATACTATGACATTTTTGACTGATTTTTGACGACATTCTATACGATGACGTTTTTAGTGTTTTTGGAAGACATACTATACTATGTCGTTTTTTAGTGATTTTTGACGACATGCTATAGTGTGACGTTTTTAGTGATGTTTTGGAAGACATACTATACTATCACGGTTTTTAGTCATTTTTGAAGACATACTATACTATGACATTTTTAAGCCATTTTTTACGACATACTAAACTATGACGCTTTTTAGCCATTTTTGACGAAATACTATACTATGACATTTTTGCGACATTTTTGAAGACATTCTATACTGTGGCGTTTATTTGTTATTTTGGACGACATAATATACTATGACATTTTTGCGACATTTTTGAGGACATCCTATACTATCACTTTTTGGTGATATCTTGGCTGACATACTAAACTAAGACGTTTTAGTGATTTTTGACGGTGTACTATACTATGACATTATTGTGACATTTTTGACGACATATTATAGTATGATTTTTTGGTGATATTTTGGACGGCATACTTATACTATCACGTTTTTGTGACATTTTTGACGATATACTCCACTATGACATTTTTGCCACATTTTTGACGACATACTATACTATGACGATTTTAGTGATATTTTGGACGACATACTATACTATTACATTTTTTAGTGATTTCTGACGACAGAATATACTTTGACGTTTTTGTTGATGTTTTTGACAACATACTACATTATGACCTTTTTAGTGATATATCAAGACATGCGATGCTTTGACGTTTTTTAAGCCATTTTTCACGAGATGCAATACTATGAAGTTTTTGAGTGATTTTGGACGACAGACTATACTATGACGTATTTCAGCCATTTTTGACGACATACTATACAATGACGTTTTTGAGTGATTTTTGACGACATACTATACTTTGACGTTTTTTTGTGATTTTTGACGACATACTATACTATGACGGTTTTCAGGGATTTTGTACGACATACTATACTATGAGGGTTTTTAGCTATTTTTGACGACATGCTATACTATGACGTTTTTGTGATATTTTTGACGACATACTATACTATGAAGTTTTTGAGTGATTTTGGACAACAGACTATACTATGACGTATTTTAGTGATTTTTGACGACATGCTATACTATGACGTTTTTGAGTGATTGTTAACGACATACTATACTATGACATTTTTGCGACATTTTAGAAGACATTCTATACTGTGACGTTTTTTTGTGATTTTGGACGACATAATATACTATGACATTTTTGCGACATTATTGAGGACATCCTATACTATGACTTTTTGATGATATCTTGGCTGACATACTAAACTAAGACGTTTTAGTGATTTTTGAAGGTGTACTATACTATGACATTATTATGACATTTTTGACGACATATTATAGTATGATTTTTTGGTGATATTTTGGACGGCATACTTATACTATCACGTTTTTGTGACATTTTTGACGATATACTCCACTATGACATTTTTGCCACATTTTTGACGACATACTATACTATGACGATTTTAGTGATATTTTGGACGACATACTATACTATTACATTTTTTAGTGATTTCTGACGACAGAATATACTTTGACGTTTTTTAGTGATTTTTGACGACAGACTATACTATGACGTTTTTAGTGATTTATCAAGACATAAGATGCTTTGACGTTTTTTTAAGCCATTTTTCACGACATACTATACTATGAAGTTTTTGAGTGATTTTGGACGACATACAATACTATGAAGTTTTTGAGTGATTTTGGACGACAGACTATACTATGACGTATTTCAGCCATTTTTGACGACAGACTATACAATGACGTTTTTGAGTGATTTTTGACGACATACTATACTTTGACGTTTTTTTGTGATTTTTGACGACATACTATACTATGACGGTTTTCAGGGATTTTGTACGACATACTTTTCTATGACGTATTTTAGTGATTTTTGACGACATGCTATACTATGACGTTTTTGAGTGATTGTTGACGACATACTATACTATGACATTTTTGCGACATTTTAGAAGACATTCTATACTGTGACGTTTTTTTGTGATTTTGGACGACATAATATACTATGACATTTTTACGACATTTTTGAGGACATCCTATACTATGACTTTTTGGTGATATCTTGGCTGACATACTATACTACGACGTTTTAGTGATTTTTGACCATGTACTATACTATGACATTATTGTGACATTTTTGACGACATATTATAGTATGATTTTTTGGTGATATTTTGGACGGCATACTTATACTATCACGTTTTTGTGACATTTTTGACGATATACTCCACTATGACATTTTTGCCACATTTTTGACGACATACTATACTATGACGATTTTAGTGATATTTTGGACGACATACTATACTATTACATTTTTTAGTGATTTCTGACGACAGAATATACTTTGACGTTTTTGGTGATGTTTTTGACAACATACTACATTATGACCTTTTTAGTGATTTATCAAGACATGCGATGCTTTGACGTTTTTTAAGCCATTTTTCACGACATACAATACTATGAAGTTTTTGAGTGATTTTGGACGACAGACTATACTATGACGTATTTCAGCCATTTTTGACGACAGACTATACAATGACGTTTTTGAGTGATTTTTGACGACATACTATACTTTGACGTTTTTTTATGATTTTTGACGACATACTATACTATGACGGTTTTCAGGGATTTTGTACGACATACTTTTCTATGACGTATTTTAATGATTTTTGACGACATGCTATACTATGACGTTTTTGAGTGATTGTTGACGACATACTATACTATGACATTTTTGCGACATTTTTGAGGACATCCTATACTATGACTTTTTGGTGATATCTTGGCTGACATACTATACTACGACGTTTTAGTGATTTTTGACCATGTACTATACTATGACATTATTGTGACATTTTTGACGACATATTATAGTATGATTTTTTGGTGATATTTTGGACGGCATACTTATACTATCACGTTTTTGTGATATTTTTGACGATATACTCCACTATGACATTTTTGCCACATTTTTGACGACATACTATACTATGACGATTTTAGTGATATTTTGGACGACATACTATACTATTACATTTTTTAGTGATTTCTGACGACAGAATATACTTTGACGTTTTTTAGTGATTTTTGACGACAGACTATACTATGACGTTTTTGGTGATGTTTTTGACAACATACTACATTATGACCTTTTTAGTGATTTATCAAGACATGCGATGCTTTGACGTTTTTTAAGCCATTTTTCACGACATACAATACTATGAAGTTTTTGAGTGATTTTGGACGACAGACTATACTATGACGTATTTCAGCCATTTTTGACGACAGACTATACAATGACGTTTTTTAGTGATTTTTGACGACAGACTATACTATGACGTTTTTGGTGATGTTTTTGACAACATACTACATTATGACCTTTTTAGTGATTTATCAAGACATGCGATGCTTTGACGTTTTTTTAAGCCATTTTTCACGACATACTATACTATGAAGTTTTTGAGTGATTTTGGACGACAGACTATACTTTGACGTTTTTTTGTGATTTTTGACGACATACTATACTATGACGGTTTTCAGGGATTTTGTACGACATACTATACTATGACGTATTTTAGTGATTTTTGACGACATGCTATACTATGACGTTTTTGAGTGATTGTTGACGACATACTATACTATGACATTTTTGCGATATTTTAGAAGACATTCTATACTGTGACGTTTTTTTGTGATTTTTGACGACATAATATACTATGACATTTTTGCGACATTTTTGAGGACATCCTATACTATGACTTTTTGGTGATATCTTGGCTGACATACTATACTACGACGTTTTAATGATTTTTGACCATGTACTATACTATGACATTATTGTGACATTTTTGACGACATATGATAGTATGATTTTTTGGTGATATTTTGGACGGCATACTTATACTATCACGTTTTTGTGACATTTTTGACGATCTACTCCACTATGACATTTTTGCCACATTTTTGACGACATACTATACTATGACGATTTTAGTGATATTTTGGACGACATACTATACTATTACATTTTATAGTGATTTCTAAAGACAGAATATACTTTGACGTTTTTTAGTGATTTTTGACGACAGACTATACTATGACGTTTTTGGTGATGTTTTTGACAACATACTACACTATGACCTTTTTAGTGATTTATCAAGACATAAGATGCTTTGACGTTTTTTAAGCCATTTTTCACGACATACTATACTATGAAGTTTTTGAGTGATTTTGGACGACATGCTACACGGACGTGTTTTTGTAATTTTTGACGACATGCTACACAATCACGTTTTTTTGTGATTTTTGACGACATACTATAGTATGACATTTTTTACTGAGTTTTGACCACAGAATATACTATGATGTTTTTGCCATATTTTTGACAACATACTATACTATGACGTCTTTTAGTGATTTTAGACGACATACTTATACTCTGACGTTTTTGTTGACTTTTGACGACGTACGATACCTGACATTTTTGACGACATACTATGCTATGACGTTTTTTGGTGATTTTTGACGACATGACCTTTGTGGTACATTTTTGACGACATGACTTTTTTGTGATATTTTTGACGAAATACTATACTATGACATTTTGACTGATTTTGGACAACAGACTATACTATGTGGAGTAATTTTTAGTGATTTTTGACGACATATTATAGTATGACGTTTTATAGTCATTTCGGACGACATACTACACTATCACGGATTTTAGCCATTTTTGACAACATACTATACTATGACGTTTTTTTAGTGATTTTTGACGACATACTATACTATGAGATTGTTGGTGACATGTGTGATGACATACTATGACGTTTTTGTGAAATTTTGGATTACATGACGTTTGTGTGACATTTTTGACGACATGACTTTTTTGTGATATTTTTGACGACATACTATACTATGAAATTTTGACTGATTTTGGACAACAGACTATACTATGTCGAGTGATTTTTGACGACATTCTATACTATGACGTTTTAAGATTTTTTGGAAGACATACTATACTATGACGTTTTTGTGAGATTTTTGACTATATTTGAAGTTTTTGAGTGATTTTGGACAACAGACTATACAATGACAATGTTCAGTGATTTTTGAGGACATGCTATAGTATGACGTTTTTGAGTGATTGTTAACGACAGACTATACTAGGACAATGTTCAGTGATTTTTGACTACATGCTATACTATGACGTTTTTTAGTGATTTTGGACGACAGACTATACTATGACGTATTTCAGCCATTTTTCACGACATACTATACTATGACGTTTTTGAGTGATTTTTGACGACATACTATACTATGAAATTTTTGAGTGATTTTGGACAACAGACTATACTATGACGTATTTTAGTGATTTTTGACGACATGATATACTATGACGTTTTTGAGTGATTGTTGACGACATACTATACGATGACATTTTTGCTACATTTTTGAAGACATACTATACTGTGACGTTTTTTTGTGATTTTGGACTACATAATATGCTATGAATTTTTTGCGACATTTTTGAGGACATTCTATACTATGACTTTTTGGTGATATCTTGGACGACATACTATACTACGACGTTTTTAGTGATTTTTGACCATGTACTATACTATGACATTATTGTGACATTTTTGACGACATATTATAGTATGATTTTTTGGTGATATTTTTGACGACATACTTATACTATCAAGTTTTTGTGACATTTTTGACGATATACTACACTATGACATATTTGCCACATTTTTGACGACAGACTATACTATGACGATTTTAGTGATATTTTGGACGACATACTATACTACTACATTTTTTAGTGATTTCTGACGACAGAATATACTTTGACGTTTTTTAGTGATTTTTGACGACAGACTATACTATGACGTTTTTGGTGATATCTTTTTGACAACATACTACACCATGACCTTTTTAGTGATTTCTCAAGACATACGATGCTGTGACGTTTTTTAAGCCATTTTTCACGACATACTATACTATGAAGTTTTTGAGTGATTTTGGACGACATGCTACACGGACGTTTTTTGTGATTTTTGACGACATGCTACACTATCACGTTTTTTTGTGATTTTTGACAACATATTATAGTATGACATTTTTTACTGTTTTTTGACGACAGAATATACTATGATGTTTTTGCCATATTTTTGACAACATACTATACTATGACGTTTTTTAGTGATTTTAGACGACATACGATACTATGACGTTTTTGTTGACTTTTGACGACGTACTTTAGATGACATTTTTGACAACATACTATACTATGACGTTTTTTAGTGATTTTTGACGACATGACGTTTGTGTGACATTTTTGACGACATGACTTTTTGTGATATTTTTGACGACATACTATACTATGACATTTTGACTGATTTTGGACAAGAGGCTATACTATGTCGAGTGATTTTTTACGACATTCTATACTATGACGTTTTTAGTGATTTTTGACGACATGCTATAGAATGACGTTTTTAGTGATATTTTGGAAGACATAAATATAGTATGACGTTTTTGAGTCATTTCGGACGACATACTACACTATCACGGATTTTAGCCATTTTTGACGACATACTATACTATGACATTTTTAAAGCCATTTTTGACGACATACTATACTATGACGTTTTTCGTGACATTTTTGATGACATACTATATAATGACGGTTTTTAGCAATTTTTGAAGACATACTATACTATTACGTTTTTGAGTGATTTCAGACGACATACTATACTCTCACGTTTTTTTTTTGATTTAGTACGACATACTACACAATGACGTTTTTTCGCCATTTTTGACGACATGCTACACTATGACGTTTTTGAGTGATTTTTGACGACATACTATACTGTGACGGTTTTTTGTGATTTTCGACGACATACTATACTATGACGGTTTTTAGCCATTTTTTATGACATACTATACTAGGACGGTTTTTAGTGATTTTTGACGACATACTACACTATGACGTTTTTAGAGATATTTTTGACGACATGCTATACAATGACATTTTTCGTGACATTTTTGATGACATACTATACAATGACGGTTTTTAGCCATTTTTGACAACATACTATACATGACGTTTTTGAGTGATTTCAGACGACATACTATACTGTCACGTTTTTTTGTGATTTAATACGACATACTACACAATGACATTTTTTAACCATCTTTGACGACATACTATACTATCACGTTTTTTAGTGATTTTTGACGACATACTATACTATGACGTTTTTAGTGATTTTTGGAAGACATACTATAGAATGACGTTTTGCTTCATTTCGGACGACATTCTACACTATCACGGTTTTTAGCCATTTTTGACTACATACTATACTATGACTTTTTGAAGCCATTTTTGACGACATACTATACTATGACGCTTTTTAGCCATTTTTGACAACATACTATACTATGACGTTTTTTAGTGATTTTTGATGATATACTAAACTATGACTTCTTTTGTGATTCTTGACAACATACTACACTATCACGTGATTTTTGTGATTTTGGACGATATACTATACTATGACGTTTTTTAGCCATTTTTTACGACATGTGATACTATGACGTTTTTGAGTGATTCCGGACGACAAGTATACTATGACATTTTGACTGATTTTGGACAACAGACTATACTATGTCGATTGATTTTTGACGACATTCTATACTATGACGCTTTTTAGCCATTTTTGACAACATACTATACTATGACGTTTTTTAGTGATTTTTGATGACATACTATACTATGACGGTTTTTAGTGATTTTGGACGACACACTATACTATGACATTTTGGAGTGATTTTGGACGACAGACTATACTATGACGTTTTTGTGATATTTTTGACGACAAACTATTTCATGTTTTTAAGCCATTGTTGACGACATACTATACTATGACAGTTTAGAGTGATTTTGGACGACATGCTATACGATGACGTTTTTGAGTGATTCAAGACGAAATACTATACTATGATGATTTTTAGCCATTTTGGACGACATACTATACGATCACGGTTTTTAGTGATTTTTGACAACAGACTATACTATGACGGTTTTTAGTGATTTTGTACGACATACTATACTATGACGTTTTTTAGCCATTTTTGACGACTATGAAGTTTTTGAGTGATTTTGGACTACAGACTATACTATGATGTATTTTAGTGATTTTTGACGACATGCTATACTATGACGTTTTTGAGTGATTTTTGACAACAGACTATACTATGACGGTTTTTAGTGATTTTGTACGACATACTATACTATGACGTTTTTTAGCCATTTTTGACGACTATGAAGTTTTTGAGTGATTTTGGACTACAGACTATACTATGATGTATTTTAGTGTTTTTGACGACATGCTATACTATGACGTTTTAGAGTGATTTTGGACGACAGACTATACAATGACATTTTTGAAGCCATTTTTGACGACATACTATACGATTACGCTTTTTAGCCAATTGTGACAACATGCTATACTATGATGTTTTTTAGTGATTTTTGATTACATACTATACTATGACTTCTTTGTAATTCTTGAAAACATAGTTTTTTTGTGATTTTGGACGATATACTATACTATGACGTTTTTAGCCATTTTTTACAACATGTGATACTATGACGTTTTTGAGTGATTCCGGACGACATACTATACTATGACGGTTGTCAGCAATTTTGACGATATACTATACTCTGACATTTTGACTGATTTTGGACAACAGACTATACTATGAGTGATTTTTGACGACATTCTATACTATGACGGTATTAGTGTTTTTGGAAGACATACTATACTATGACATTTTTAGTGATATTTTGGAAGACATACTATACTATGATGGTTTTTAGACATTTTTCACCACATACTATACTATGACATTCATAAGCCATTTTTGACGACATACTATAATATGACGCTTTTAAGCCATTTTTGACAACATATTATACTATGACGTTTTTTAGTGATTTTTGAGGACATACTTTACTATCACGTTTTTTAGTGATTTTGGACGACATACTATACTATGACGGTTTGTAGTGATTTTTTACGACATACTATACTATGACGGTTTTTAGTGATTTTTGACGACATACTATACTATGAGATTGTTGGTGACTTGTTTGACCACATACTTTACTATGACTTGTTTTAGTGATTTTTCACGACATACTATACTATGACGTTTTTGGTGACGTGTGATGACATATTATACTATGACGGTTATTTTAGTCATTTTTGACGACATACTATAATCTGAAGTTTTTGTGACATTTTTCACGACATGACGTTTGTGTGACATTTTTGACAACATGACTTTTTTGTGATATTTTTGACGACATACAATACTATGATATTTTGACTGATTTTGGACAACAGACTATGTCGAGTGATTTTTGACGACATTCTATACTATGAAGTTTTTAGTGATTTTTGACGACATGCTATAGTATGACGTTTTTAGGGATATTTTGGAAGACATACTACAGTATGACGTTTTTGAGTCATTTCGGACGACATACTACACTATGACATTTTTTAAGCCATTTTCTAAGACATGCTATACTATGACATTTTTCGTGACATTTTTGATGACATCCTATATAATGACGGTTTTTAGCAATTTTTGACGACATACTATACTATGACGTTTTTGAGTGATTTCAGACAACATACTATACTCTCACGTTTTTTTTGTGATTTAGTACGACATACTACACAATGACGTTTTTAGCCATTTTTGACGACATACTGTACTATCACGTTTTTTAGTGATTTTTGACGACATACTATACTATGACGTTTTTGAGTGATTTTTGACGTCATACTATACTGTGACGGTTTTTTGTGATTTTTGACGACATACTATACTATTACGCTTTTTAGCCATTTGTGACAACATGCTAAACTATGACGTTTTTCAGTGATTTTTGATTACATATTATACTATGACGTTTTTTAGTGATTTTTGAGGACATACTTTACTATCACGTTTTTTGTGATTTTGGACGATATACTCTACTATGACGTTTTTTAGCCATTTTTGACGACATACTATACATGACGTTTTTGAGTGATTTCAGACGACATACTATACTGTCACGTTTTTTTGTGATTTAGTACGACATACTACACAATGACATTTTTTAGCCATTTTTGACGACATACTATACCTTGACGTTTTTAGTGATAGTTTGGAAGACATACTGTAGTATGACGTTTTTGATTCATTTCGGACGACATACTACACTATCACGGTTTTCAGCAATTTTTGACAACATACTATACTATGACATTTTGTAAGCCATTTTTGACGACATACTATACTATGACATTTTTTAAGCCATTTTGGACGACATACTATACTATGACATTTTTTAAGCCATTGTTGACGACATACTATACTATGACAGTTTAGAGTGATTTTGGACGACATACTATACTATGACGTTTTTGAGTGATTCAAGACGATATACTATACTGTGACGATTTTTAGCCATTTTGGACGACATACTATTCTATCACGGTTTTTAGTGATTTTTGACGACATACTATACTATCACGGTTTTTAGTGATTCAAGACGACATACTATACTATGACGGTTTTTAGCCATTTTTGACGACATACTATACTATGACGTTTTTAGTGATATTTTGGAAGACATACTGTAGTATGACGTTTTTGATTCATTTCGGACGACATACTACACAATCACGGTTTTCAGCAATTTTTGACAACATACTATACTATGACATTTTGTAGCCATTTTTGACGACATACTATACTATGACATTTTTTAAGCCATTTTGGACGACATACTATACTATGAAATTTTTTAAGCCATTGTTGACGACATACTATACTATGACAGTTTAGAGTGATTTTGGACGACATACTATACTATGACGTTTTTGAGTGATTCAAGACGAAATGCTATACTATGACGATTTTTAGCCATTTTGGACGACATACTATACTATCACGGTTTTTAGTGATTTTTGACGACATACTATACTATCACGGTTTTTAGTGATTCAAGACGACATACTATACTATGACGGTTTTTAGCCATTTTTGACGACATACTATACTATCACGGTTTTTAGTGATTTTTGACAACAGACTATACTATGACGGTTTTTAGTGATTTTTGACGACATACTATACTATCACGGTTTTTAGTGATTTTTGACAACAGACTATACTATGACGGTTTTTAGTGATTTTGTACGACATACTATACTATGACGTTTTTTAGTGATTTTGGACGACATACTATACTATGACGTTTTTGAGTGATTCAAGACGATATACTATACTGTGACGATTTTTAGCCATTTTGGACGACATACTATTCTATCACGGTTTTTAGTGATTTTTGACAACAGACTATACTATGACGGTTTTTAGTGATTTTTGACGACATACTATACTATCACGGTTTTTAGTGATTTTTGACAACAGACTATACTATGACGGTTTTTACTGATTTTGTACGACATACTATACTATGACGTTTTTGAGTGATTCCGGACGACATACTATACTATGACATTTTGACTGATTTTGGACAACAGACTGTACTATGAGTGATTTTTGAGCACATTCTATACTATGACATTTTTAGATTTTTTGGAAGACATACTATACTATGAAGTTTTTTAGCCATTTTTGACGATATGCTATACTATGACGTTTTTGTGAGATTTTTGACTACATATGAAGTTTTTGAGTGATTTTGGACAACAGACTATACAATGACAATGTTCAGTGATTTTTGACGACATGCTATACTATGACGTTTTTCAGTGATTGTTGACGACATACTATACTACGACAGTGTTCAGTGATTTTTTACTACATGCTATACTATGAAGTTTTTGAGATATTTTGGACGACAGACTATACTATGACGTATTTCAGACATTTTTGACGACATACTATACTATGACGGTTTTTAGCTATTTTTGACGACATGCTATACTATGACGTTTTTGTGATATTTTTGACGACATACAATACTATGAAGTTTTTGAGTTATTTTTGACTACAGCCTATACTATGACGTATTTTAGTGATTTTTTACGACATGCTATACTATGACGTTTTTGAGTGATTGTCTACAACATACTATACTGTGACATTTTTGCGACATTTTTGAAGACATACTATACTGTGACGTTTTTTTTGTGATTTTGGACGACATAATATACTATGACATTTTTGCGACATTTTTGAGGACATCCTATACTATGACTTTTTGGGGATATCTTGGACGACATACTTATACTATCACGTTTTTGTGACATTTTTGACGATATACTACACTATGATATTTTTGCCACATTTTTGACGACATACTATACTATGACGATTTTAGTGATATTTTGGACGACATACTATACTATTACATTTTTTAGTGATTTCTGACGACAGAATATACTTTGACGTTTTTTAGTGATTTTTGACGACAGACTATACTATGACGTTTTTGGTGATATTTTTGACAACATACTACACTATGACCTTTTAAGAGATTTTTCAAGACATACGATGCTGTGACGTCTATTAAGCCATTTTTCACGACATACTATACTATGAGGTTTTTGAGTGATTTTGGACGACATGCTACACCGACGTTTTTTTGTGATTTTTGACGACATGCTACACTATCACGTTTTTTTGTGATTTTTGACGACATACTATAGTATGACATTTTTTACTGATTTTTGACGACAGAGTATACTATGATGTTTTTGCCATATTTTTGACAACATACTATACTATGACGTTTTTTAGTGATTTTTGATGATATACTATACTATGACTTCTTTTGTGATTCTTGACAACATACTAGACAATCACGTGATTTTTGTGATGTTGGGCGATTTACTATACTATGACGTTTTTTAGCCATTTTTTACGACATGTGATACTATGACGTTTTTGAGTGATTCCGGACGACATTCTATACTAGTACAGTTGTCAGCCATTTTTGACGACATACTATACTATGACATTTTGACTGATTTTGGACAACAGACTATACTATGTCGAGTGATTTTTGACGACATTCTATACTATGACGCTTTTTAGCCATTTTTGACAACATACTATACTATGGACGTTTTTTAGTGATTTTTGATGACATACTATACTATGACGGTTTTTAGTGATTTTTGACGACACACTATACTCTGACATTTTGGAGTGATTTTGGACGACAGACTATATTATGACGTTTTTGTGATATTTTTGACGACAAACTATTTCATGTTTTTTAGCCATTGTTTACGACATACTATACTATGACAGTTTAGAGTGATTTTGGACGACATACTATACTATGACGTTTTTGAGTGATTCAAGACGAAATACTATACTATGACGATTTTTAGCCATTTTGGACGACATACTATACTATCACGGTTTTTAGCCCTTTTTGACGACATACTATACATGACGTTTTTGAGTGATTTCAGACGACATACTATACTGTCACGTTTTTTTGTAAATTAGTACGACATACTACACAATGACATTTTTTAGCCATTTTTGACGACATACTATACTATGACGTTTTTAGTGATATTTTGGAAGACATACTGTAGTATGACGTTTTTGATTCATTTCGGACGACATACTACACTATCACGGTTTTCAGCAATTTTTGACAACATACTATACTATGACATTTTTTAAGCCATTTTGGACGACATACTATACTATGACATTTTTTAAGCCATTGTTGACGACATACTATACTATGACAGTTTAGAGTGATTTTGGACGACATACTATACTATGACGTTTTTGAGTGATTCAAGACGAAATACTATACTATGACGATTTTTAGCCATTTTGGACGACATACTATACTATCACGGTTTTAAGTGATTTTTGACGACATACTATACTATCACGGTTTTTAGTGATTCAAGACGACATACTATACTATGACGGTTTTTAGCCATTTTTGACGACATACTATACTATCACGGTTTTTAGTGATTTTTGACAACAGACTATACTATGACGGTTTTTAGTGATTTTGTACGACATACTATACTATGACGTCTTTTAGTGATTTTTGACGACAGACTATACTATGACGTTTTTGGTGATATTTTTGACAACATACTACACTATGACCTTTTAAGAGATTTTTCAAGACATACGATGCTGTGACGTCTATTAAGCCATTTTTCACGACATACTATACTATGAAGTTTTTGAGTGATTTTGGACGACATGCTACACGGACGTTTTTTTGTGATTTTTGACGACATGCTACACTATCACGTTTTTTTGTGATTTTTGACGACATACTATAGTATGACATTTTTTACTGATTTTTGACGACAGAATATACTATGATGTTTTTGCCATATTTTTGACAACATACTATACTATGACGTTTTTTAGTGATTTTTGATGATATACTATACTATGACTTCTTTTGTGATTCTTGACAACATACTACACTATCACGTGATTTTTTTGATGTTGGACGATTTACTATACTATGACGTTTTTTAGCCATTTTTTACGACATGTTATACTATGACGTTTTTGAGTGATTCCGGACGACATACTATACTATTACAGTTGTCAGCCATTTTTGACGACATACTATACTATGACATTTTGACTGATTTTGGACAACAGACTATACTATGTCGAGTGATTTTTGACGACATTCTATACTATGACGCTTTTTATTCATTTTTGACGACATACTATACTATGACGTTTTTGTGATATTTTTGACGACAAACTATTTCATGTTTTTTAGCCATTGTTGACGACATACTATACTATGACAGTTTAGAGTGATTTTGGACGACATACTATACTATGACGTTTTTGAGTGATTCAAGACGAAATACTAAACTATGACGATTTTTAGCCATTTTGGACGACATACTATACTATCACGGTTTTTAGCCATTTTTGACGACATACTATACATGACGTTTTTGTGTGATTTCAGACGACATACTATACTGTCACGTTTTTTTGTGATTTAGTACGACATACTACACAATGACATTTTTTAGCCATTTTTGACGACATACTATACCTTGACGTTTTTAGTGATAGTTTGGAAGACATACTGTAGTATGACGTTTTTGATTCATTTCGGACGACATACTACACTATCACGGTTTTCAGCAATTTTTGACAACATACTATACTATGACATTTTGTAAGCCATTTTTGACGACATACTATACTATGACATTTTTTAAGCCATTTTGGACGACATACTATACTATGACATTTTTTAAGCCATTGTTGACGACATACTATACTATGACAGTTTAGAGTGATTTTGGACGACATACTATACTATGACGTTTTTGAGTGATTCAAGACGATATACTATACTGTGACGATTTTTAGCCATTTTGGACGACATACTATTCTATCACGGTTTTTAGTGATTTTTGACGACATACTATACTATCACGGTTTTTAGTGATTCAAGACGACATACTATACTATGACGGTTTTTAGCCATTTTTGACGACATACTATACTATGACGTTTTTAGTGATATTTTGGAAGACATACTGTAGTATGACGTTTTTGATTCATTTCGGACGACATACTACACAATCACGGTTTTCAGCAATTTTTGACAACATACTATACTATGACATTTTGTAGCCATTTTTGACGACATACTATACTATGACATTTTTTAAGCCATTTTGGACGACATACTATACTATGACATTTTTTAAGCCATTGTTGACGACATACTATACTATGACAGTTTAGAGTGATTTTGGACGACATACTATACTATGACGTTTTTGAGTGATTCAAGACGAAATGCTATACTATGACGATTTTTAGCCATTTTGGACGACATACTATACTATCACGGTTTTTAGTGATTTTTGACGACATACTATACTATCACGGTTTTTAGTGATTCAAGACGACATACTATACTATGACGGTTTTTAGCCATTTTTGACGACATACTATACTATCACGGTTTTTAGTGATTTTTGACAACAGACTATACTATGACGGTTTTTAGTGATTTTTGACGACATACTATACTATCACGGTTTTTAGTGATTTTTGACAACAGACTATACTATGACGGTTTTTAGTGATTTTGTACGACATACTATACTATGACGTTTTTTAGTGATTTTGGACGACATACTATACTATGACGTTTTTGAGTGATTCAAGACGATATACTATACTGTGACGATTTTTAGCCATTTTGGACGACATACTATTCTATCACGGTTTTTAGTGATTTTTGACAACAGACTATACTATGACGGTTTTTAGTGATTTTTGACGACATACTATACTATCACGGTTTTTAGTGATTTTTGACAACAGACTATACTAGACGGTTTTTACTGATTTTGTACGACATACTATACTATGACGTTTTTTAGTGATTTTTGACGACAGACTATACTATGACGTTTTTGGTGATATTTTTGACAACATACTACACTATGACCTTTTAAGAGATTTTTCAAGACATACGATGCTGTGACGTCTATTAAGCCATTTTTCACGACATACTATACTAGGAAGTTTTTGAGTGATTTTGGACGACATGCTACACGGACGTTTTTTTGTGATTTTTGACGACATGCTACACTATCACGTTTTTTTGTGATTTTTGACGACATACTATAGTATGACATTTTTTTACTGATTTTTGACGACAGAATATACTATGATGTTTTTGCCATATTTTTGACAACATACTATACTATGACGTTTTTTAGTGATTTTTGATGATATACTATACTATGACTTCTTTTGTGATTCTTGACAACATACTACACTATCACGTGATTTTTTTGATGTTGGACGATTTACTATACTATGACGTTTTTTAGCCATTTTTTACGACATGTGATACTATGACGTTTTTGAGTGATTCCGGACGACATACTATACTATTACAGTTGTCAGCCATTTTTGACGACATACTATACTATGACATTTTGACTGATTTTGGACAACAGACTATACTATGTCGAGTGATTTTTGACGACATTCTATACTATGACGCTTTTTATTCATTTTTGACAACATACTATACTATGACATTTTTGTGATATTTTTGACGACAAACTATTTCATGTTTTTTAGCCATTGTTAACGACATACTATACTTTGACAGTTTAGAGTGATTTTGGACGACATACTATACTATGACGTTTTTGAGTGATTCAAGACGAAATACTAAACTATGACGATTTTTAGCCATTTTGGACGACATACTATACTATCACGGTTTTTAGCCATTTTTGACGACATACTATACATGACGTTTTTGAGTGATTTCAGACGACATACTATACTGTCACGTTTTTTTGTGATTTAGTACGACATACTACACAATGACATTTTTTAGCCATTTTTGACGACATACTATACCTTGACGTTTTTAGTGATAGTTTGGAAGACATACTGTAGTATGACGTTTTTGATTCATTTCGGACGACATACTACACTATCACGGTTTTCAGCAATTTTTGACAACATACTATACTATGACATTTTGTAAGCCATTTTTGACGACATACTATACTATGACATTTTTTAAGCCATTTTGGACGACATACTATACTATGACATTTTTTAAGCCATTGTTGACGACATACTATACTATGACAGTTTAGAGTGATTTTGGACGACATACTATACTATGACGTTTTTGAGTGATTCAAGACGATATACTATACTGTGACGATTTTTAGCCATTTTGGACGACATACTATTCTATCACGGTTTTTAGTGATTTTTGACGACATACTATACTATCACGGTTTTTAGTGATTCAAGACGACATACTATACTATGACGGTTTTTAGCCATTTTTGACGACATACTATACTATGACGTTTTTAGTGATATTTTGGAAGACATACTGTAGTATGACGTTTTTGATTCATTTCGGACGACATACTACACAATCACGGTTTTCAGCAATTTTTGACAACATACTATACTATGACATTTTGTAAGCCATTTTTGACGACATACTATACTATGACATTTTTTAAGCCATTTTGGACGACATACTATACTATGACATTTTTTAAGCCATTGTTGACGACATACTATACTATGACAGTTTAGAGTGATTTTGGACGACATACTATACTATGACGTTTTTGAGTGATTCAAGACGAAATGCTATACTATGACGATTTTTAGCCATTTTGGACGACATACTATACTATCACGGTTTTTAGTGATTTTTGACGACATACTATACTATCACGGTTTTTAGTGATTCAAGACGACATACTATACTATGACGGTTTTTAGCCATTTTTGACGACATACTATACTATCACGGTTTTTAGTGATTTTTGACAACAGACTATACTATGACGGTTTTTAGTGATTTTTGACGACATACTATACTATCACGGTTTTTAGTGATTTTTGACAACATACTATACTATGACGTTTTTGAGTGATTCAAGACGATATACTATACTGTGACGATTTTTAGCCATTTTGGACGACATACTATTCTATCACGGTTTTTAGTGATTTTTGACAACAGACTATACTATGACGGTTTTTAGTGATTTTTGACGACATACTATACTATCACGGTTTTTAGTGATTTTTGACAACAGACTATACTAGACGGTTTTTACTGATTTTGTACGACATACTATACTATGACGTTTTTTAGTGATTTTTGACGACAGACTATACTATGACGTTTTTGGTGATATTTTTGACAACATACTACACTATGACCTTTTAAGAGATTTTTCAAGACATACGATGCTGTGACGTCTATTAAGCCATTTTTCACGACATACTATACTATGAAGTTTTTGAGTGATTTTGGACGACATGCTACACGGACGTTTTTTTGTGATTTTTGACGACATGCTACACTATCACGTTTTTTTGTGATTTTTGACGACATACTATAGTATGACATTTTTTTACTGATTTTTGACGACAGAATATACTATGATGTTTTTGCCATATTTTTTACAACATACTATACTATGACGTTTTTTAGTGATTTTTGATGATATACTATACTATGACTTCTTTTGTGATTCTTGACAACATACTACACTATCACGTGATTTTTTTGATGTTGGACGATTTACTATACTATGACGTTTTTTAGCCATTTTTTACGACATGTGATACTATGACGTTTTTGAGTGATTCCGGACGACATACTATACTATTACAGTTGTCAGCCATTTTTGACGACATACTATACTATGACATTTTGACTGATTTTGGACAACAGACTATACTATGTCGAGTGATTTTTGACGACATTCTATACTATGACGCTTTTTAGCCATTTTTGACAACATACTATACTATGACGTTTTTGTGATATTTTTGACGACAAACTATTTCATGTTTTTTAGCCATTGTTGACGACATACTATACTATGACAGTTTAGAGTGATTTTGGACGACATACTATACTATGACGTTTTTGAGTGATTCAAGACGAAATACTAAACTATGACGATTTTTAGCCATTTTGGACGACATACTATACTATCACGGTTTTTAGCCATTTTTGACGACATACTATACATGACGTTTTTGAGTGATTTCAGACGACATACTATACTGTCACGTTTTTTTGTAAATTAGTACGACATACTACACAATGACATTTTTTAGCCATTTTTGACGACATACTATACCTTGACGTTTTTAGTGATAGTTTGGAAGACATACTGTAGTATGACGTTTTTGATTCATTTCGGACGACATACTACACTATCACGGTTTTCAGCAATTTTTGACAACATACTATACTATGACATTTTGTAGCCATTTTTGACGACATACTATACTATGACATTTTTTAAGCCATTTTGGACGACATACTATACTATGACATTTTTTAAGCCATTGTTGACGACATACTATACTATGACAGTTTAGAGTGATTTTGGACGACATACTATACTATGACGTTTTTGAGTGATTCAAGACGAAATGCTATACTATGACGATTTTTAGCCATTTTGGACGACATACTATACTATCACGGTTTTTAGTGATTTTTGACGACATACTATACTATCACGGTTTTTAGTGATTCAAGACGACATACTATTCTATCACGGTTTTTCAGTGATTTTTGACAACAGACTATACTATGACGGTTTTTAGTGATTTTTGACAACAGACTATACTATGACGGTTTTTAGTGATTTTTGACAACAGACTATACTATGACGGTTTTTACTGATTTTGTACGACATACTATACTATGACGGTTTTTAGTGATTTTTGACGACATACTATACTATCACGGTTTTTAGTGATTTTTGACAACAGACTATACTATGACGTTTTTTAGTGATTTTGGACGACATACTATACTATGACGTTTTTGAGTGATTCAAGACGATATACTATACTGTGACGATTTTTAGCCATTTTGGACGACATACTATTCTATCACGGTTTTTAGTGATTTTTGACAACAGACTATACTATGACGGTTTTTAGTGATTTTTGACGACATACTATACTACCACGGTTTTTAGTGATTTTTGACAACAGACTATACTAGACGGTTTTTACTGATTTTGTACGACATACTATACTATGACGTTTTTTAGTGATTTTTGACGACAGACTATACTATGACGTTTTTGGTGATATTTTTGACAACATACTACACTATGACCTTTTAAGAGATTTTTCAAGACATACGATGCTGTGACGTCTATTAAGCCATTTTTGACGACATACTATACTATCACGGTTTTTAGTGATTTTGTACGACATACTATACTATGACGTTTTTTAGCCATTTTTGACGACTATGAAGATTTTGAGTGATTTTGGAATACAGACTATACTATGATGTATTTTAGTGATTTTTGACGACATGCTATACTATGACGTTTTTGAGTGATTGTTGACGACAGACTATACTATGACAATGTTCAGTGATTTTTGACTACATTCTATACTTTGAAGTTTTAGAGTGATTTTGGACGACAGACTATACAATGACATTTTTGAAGCCATTTTCGACGACTTACTATACGATTACGCTTTTTAGCCATTTGTGACAACATGCTATACTATGATGTTTTTTAGTGATTTTTGATTACATACTATACAATGACTTCTTTGTAATTCTTGAAAACATAGTTTTTTTGTGATTTTGGACGATATACTATACTATGACGTTTTTAGCCATTTCTTACAACATGTGATACTATGACGTTTTTGAGTGATTCCGGACGACATACTATACTATGACGGTTGTCAGCCATTTTGACGATATACTATACTATGACATTTTGACTGATTTTGGACAACAGACTATACTATGAGTGATTTTTGACGACATTCTATACTATGACGGTATTAGTGTTTTTGGAAGACATACTATACTATGACATTTTTAGTGATATTTTGGAAGACATACTATACTATCATGGTTTTTAGACATTTTTCACCACATACTATACTATGACATTTATAAGCCATTATTGACGACATACTATAATATGACGCTTTAAAGCCATTTTTGACAACATATTATACTATGACGTTTTTTAGTGATTTTTGAGGACATACTTTACTATCACGTTTTTTAGTGATTTTGGAGGACATACTATACTATGACGGTTTGTAGTGATTTTTTACGACATACTATACTATGACGGTTTTTAGTGATTTTTGACGACATACTATACTATGAGATTGTTGGTGACATGTTTGACCACATACTTTACTATGACTTGTTTTAGTGATTTTTCACGACATACTATACTATGACGTTTTTGGTGACGTGTGATGACATATTATACTATGACGGTTATTTTAGTCATTTTTGACGACATACTATAATCTGAAGTTTTTGTGACATTTTTCACGACATGACGTTTGTGTGACATTTTTGACGACATGACTTTTTTGTGATATTTTTGACGACAGACAATACTATGATATTTTGACTGATTTTGGACAACAGACTATGTCGAGTGATTTTTGACGACATTCTATACTATGAAGTTTTTAGTGATTTTTGACGACATGCTATAGTATGACGTTTTTAGGGATATTTTGGAAGACATAGTATGACGTTTTTGAGTCATTTCGGACGACATACTACACTATGACATTTTTTAAGCCATTTTTGAAGACATGCTATACTATGACATTTTTCGTGACATTTTTGATGACATACTATACAATGACGGTTTTTAGCAATTTTTGACGACATACTATACTATGACGTTTTTGAGTGATTTCGGACGACATACTATACTCTCACGTTTTTTTGTGATTTAGTACGACATACTACACAATGACGTTTTTAGCCATTTTTGACGACATACTGTACTATCACGTTTTTTAGTGACTTTTGACGACATACTCCACTATAACGTTTTTGAAGACATACTATACTATGACGTTTTTGACGACATACTGTACTATGACGTTTTTCAGTGATTTTTGATTACGTACTATACTATGACTTCTTTTGTAATTCTTGAAAATATACTATACTATTACGTTTTTTGTGATATTGGACGATATTCTATACTATGACGTATTTCAGCCATTTTTGACGACATACTATACTGTGACGGTTTTTAGCTATTTTTGACGACATACTATACCATGACGTTTTTGAGTGATATCAGACGATGTACTATACTCTTACGTTTTTTTTGTGATTTAGTACGACATACTACACAATGACGTTTTTTAGCCATTTTTGACGACATACTATACTATCACGTTTTTTAGTGATTTTTGACAACATACTATACCATGACGTTTTCTAGTCATTTTTGACGACATACTATACTATGAAGTTTTTTAGTAATTTTTGACGACATACTATATTATGATGTTTTCGTGATATTTTGGAAGACATATTATCCTATGACGTTTTTGTGATGTTTTTGACGACATACTATACTATGACGCTTTGTAGCCATTTTTGACAACATACTATTTTATGACGTTTTTTTACTTATTTTTGACGACATATTATAATTACGTTTTTATTGATTTGTGACGATCAATAAAAATCGTCAAATCATGAGCAGCGCTGCCAATGAGCACGGCGAATGCCCGAGAGGGCGGTGCTCATGAGCAGCGCTGCCAATGAGCACCGAGAAAAACAAAACCGCGAGTGCCCGAGAGGGCGGTGCTCATGAGCAGCGCTGCCCATTCGCGGTGCTCATGAGCATCGCTGCCCATGAGCACGTGGAAAAACAAAACCGCGAGTGCCCGAGAGGGCGGTGCTCATGAGCAGCGCTGCCAATGAGCACGGGGAAAAACAAAACCGCGAGTGCCCGAGAGGGCGGTGCTCATGAGTAGCGCTGCCAATGAGCACGGGGAAAAACAAAACCGCGAGTGCCCGAGAGGGCGGTGCTCATGAGCAGCGCTGCCAATGAGCGGGCGGTGCTCGCACGGAGAAAAACAAAACTGCGAGTGGCCGAGAGGGCGGTGCTCATGAGCAGCGCTGCCAATGAGCGGGCGGTGCTCATCGAGGACAAAAAAAACCCGCGATTGACCGAGAGGGCGGTGCTCATGAGCAGCGCTGCCAATGAGCACGAGGAGAAACAAAACCGCGAGTGGCCGAGAGGGCGGTGCTCATGAGCAGCGCTGCCAATGAGCACGAGGAGAAACAAAACCGCGAGCGCCCGAGAGGGCGGTGCTCATGAGCATCGCTGCCAATGAGCACGAGGAGAAACAAAACCGCGAGTGCCCGAGAGGGCGGTGCTCATGAGCAGCGCTGCCAATGAGCGGGCGGTGCTTATCGAGGAGAAACAAAACCGCGAGTGCCCGAGAGGGCGGTGCTCATGAGCAGCGCTGCCAATGAGGACGGGGAAAAACAAAACCGCGAGTGCCCGAGAGGGCGGTGCTCATGAGCAGCGCTGCCAATGAGGACGGGGAAAAACAAAACCGCGAGTGCCCGAGAGGGCGGTGCTCATGAGAAGCGCTGCCAATGAGCGGGCGGTGCTCATCGAGGAAAAACAAAACCGCGAGTGCCCGAGAGGGCGGTGCTCATGAGCAGCGCTGCCAATGAGCACGGGGAAAAACAAAACCGCGAGTGCCCGAGAGGGCGGTGCTCATGAGATGCGCTGCCAATGAGCACGGGGAAAAACAAAACCGCGAGTGCCCGAGAGGGCGGTGCTCATGAGCAGCGCTGCCAATGAGCACGGGGAAAAACAAAACCGCGAGTGCCCGAGAGGGCGGTGCTCATGAGCAGCGCTGCCAATGAGCATGGCGAGTGCCCGAGAGGGCGGTGCACATGAGCATCGCTGCAAATGAGCACGTGGAAAAACAAAACCGCGAGTGCCCGAGAGGACGGTGCTCATGAGCAGCGCTGCCAATGAGCACGGGGGAAAACAAAACCGCGAGTGCCCGAGAGGGCGGTGCTCATGAGCAGCGCTGCCATTGAGCACGGGGGAAAACAAAACCGCGAGTGCCCGAAAGGGCGGTGCTCATGAGCAGCGCTGCCAATGAGCACGGGGAAAAACAAAACCGCGAGTGCCCGAGAGGGCGGTGCTCATGAGAAGCGCTGCGAATGAGCACGGGGAAATACAAAACCGCGAGTGCCCGAGAGTGCGGTGCTCATGAGCAGCGCTGCCAATGAGCACGGGGGAAAACAAAACCGCGGGTGCCCGAGAGGGCGGTGCTCATGAGCACCGCTGCAAATGAGCACGGGGAAAAACAAAACCGCGAGTGCCCGAGAGGGCGGTGCTCATGAGCAGCGCTGCCAATGAGCGGGCGGTGCTCATCGAGGAAAAACAAAACCGCGAGTGCCCGAGAGGGCGGTGCTCATGAGCAGCGCTGCCAATGAGGCACGAGGGAAAAACAAAACCGCGAGTGCCCGAGGCGGTGCTCATGAGCGCATGCCAATGAGCACGGGAAAAACAAAACCGCGAGTGCCCGAGAGGGCGGTGCTCATGAGCAGCGCTGCCAATGGCACGGGGAAAAACAAACCGCGAGAGTGCCCGAGAGGAGGTGCTCATGAGAGCGCTGCGGGCTGAGCACGAGGCCTACAAACCGCGAGTGCCCGGGGGAGTGCGGTGCTCATGAGCAAGCGCCTTAATGAGCAGGGAAAAACAAAACCGCGGGTGCCCGAAAGGGCGGTGCTCATGAGCAGCGCTGCGAATGAGCGGGCGGTGCTCATCGAGGAAAAACGAAAAACCGCGAGTGCCCGAGAGGGCGGTGCTCAGGAGCAGCGCTGCCAATCAGCACGGGGGAAAACAAAACCGCGAGTGCCCGAGAGGGCGGTGCTCATGAGCAGCGCTGCCAATCAGCACGGGGGAAAAAAAAAACCGCGAGTGCCCGAGAGGGCGGTGCTCATGAGCAGCGCTGCCAATCAGCACGGCGAGTGCCCGAGAGGGCGGTGCTCATGAGCAGCGCTGCCAATGAGCACGGCTAGTGGCCGAGAGGGCGGTGCTCATGAGCAGCGCTGCCAATGAGCACGGCGAGTGCCCGAGAGGGCGGTGCTCATGAGCAGCGCTGCCAATGAGCACGGCGAGTGCCCGAGAGGGCGGTGCTAATGAGCAGCGCTGCCAATGAGCACGGCGAGTGCCCGAGAGGGCGGTGCTCATGAGCAGCGCTGCCAATGAGCACGGGGAAAAACAAAACCGCGGGTGCCCGAGAGGGCGGTGCTCATGAGCAGCGCTGCAAATGAGCACGGGGAAAAACAAAACCGCGAATGCACGAGAGGGCGGTGCTCATGAGCAGCGCTGCCAATGAGCACGGGGAAAAACAAAACCGCGAGTGCCCGAGAGGGCGGTGCTCATGAGCAGCGCTGCCAATGAGCACGGGGAAAAACAAACCCGCGAGTGCCCGAGAGGGCGGTGCTCATGAGCAGCGCTGCCAATGAGCACGGCGAGTGCCCGAGAGGGCGGTGCTCATGAGCAGCGCTGCCAATGAGCACGGCTAGCAACCGAGAGAGATTATCTCATGAGCAGCGCTGCCAATGGCACGAGTGCCCGGGGCGGTGCTCATGAGCAGCGCTGCCAATGAGCAAGGCGAGTGCCCGAGGCGGTGCTCATGGGCAGCGCTGCCAATGAGGACGGGGAAAAACAAAACCGCGAGTGCCCGAGAGGGCGGTGCTCATGAGCAGCGCTGCCAATGAGGACGGGGAAAAACAAAACCGCGAGTGCCCGAGAGGGCGGTGCTCATGAGCAGCGCTGCCAATGAGCACGGGTAAAAACAAAACCGCGAGTGCCCGAGAGGGCGGTGCTCATGAGCAGCGCTGCCAATGAGCACCGGGAAAGACAAAACCGCGAGTGCCCGAGAGGCCGGTGCTCATGAGCAGCGCTGCTAATGAGCACGGGGAACAAAAAAACCGCGAGTGCCCGAGAGGGCGGTGGTCATGAGCAGCGCTGCCAATGAGCACGGGGAAAAACAAAACCGCGAGTGCCCGAGAGGGCGGTGCTCATGTGCAGCGCTGCCAATGAGCACGGGGAAAAACAAAACCGCGAGTGCCCGAGAGGGCGGTGCTCATGAGCAGCGCTGCCAATGAGCGGGCGGTGCTCGCACGGAGAAAACCAAAACCGCGAGTGGCCGAGAGGGCGGTGCTCATGAGCAGCGCTGCCAATGAGCACGGCGAGTGCCCGAGAGGGCGGTGCTCATGAGCAGCGCTGCCAATGAGCACGGGGGAAAACAAAAACCGCGAGTGCCCGAGAGGGCGGTGCTCATGAGCAGCGCTGCCAATGAGCGGGCGGTGCTCGCACGGGGAAAAACAAAACCGCGAGTGCTCGAGAGGGCGGTGCCCATGAGCAGCGCTGCCAATGAGCACGGGGGAAAACAAAACCGCGAGTGCCCGAGAGGGCGGGGCTCATGAGCAGCGCTGCCAATCAGCACGGTGAGTGCCCGAGAGGGCGGTGCTCATGAGCAGCGCTGCCAATGAGCACGGCGAGTGCCCGAGAGGGCGGTGCTCATGAGCAGCGCTGCCAATGAGCACGGCGAGTGCCCGAGAGGGCGGTGCTCATGAGCAGCGCTGCCGATGAGCAAGGCGAGTGCCCGAGAGGGCGGTGCTCATGAGCAGCGCTGCCAATGAGCACGGGGAAAAACAAAACCGCGGGTGCCCGAGAGGGCGGTGCTCATGAGCAGCGCTGCAAATGAGCACGGAGAAAAACAAAACCGCGAATGTACGAGAGGGCGGTGCTCATGAGCAGCGCTGCCAATGAGCACGGGGAAAAACAAAACCGCGAGTGCCCGAGAGGGCGGTGCTCATGAGCAGCGCTGCCAATGAGCACGAGGAGAAACAAAACCGCGAGTGCCCGAGAGGGCGGTGCTCATGAGCAGCGCTGCCAATGAGCGCGAGGAGAAAGAAAACCGCGAGTGCCCGAGAGGGCGGTGCTCATGAGCAGCGCTGCCAATGAGCACGGGGAAAAACAAAACCGCGAGTGCCCGAGAGGGCGGTGGTCATGAGCAGCGCTGCCAATGAGC
>JAMOIN010000655.1:0-35998 GCA_024666655.1 Dascyllus trimaculatus | reverse complement strand
TGTAACTGGCCTGTAGTTGCTCCAAATGACCTGAAACTTGACAGGTGTGATCTAAGTCCCGGCCGGATGTTAGCCATATGTCTCAGTCGCCCAGCAGCAGAAGCGAGAACCCGTCCAACGCTGCTTGCAGCTTTAATTAGGGTTCGAGCACCAACGGTGTAGAACCCTATTGATCTTGCTACGTTTCTTCTTATTATTATTTTACCGTTTCGTTGGGGCCACTTTTGAGGCCCTTGCACTACTCGAAAACGCATACAAATCGCCACACACATTGACTCGGTGTCCCCCATGCACATATTGGGGAATTACACATGTCAATGGAAAAATGGCTCAATAGCGCCCCCTTTAGAAGGCAAAAGGGCACCCACCCTTGCATTTGGAGGGAACTTGACCCAGAGCTCTGAAATTCGGTACACATATGTATCATGCCAAGATGCAAAAAAAATCCTCTTGAAGCGAAACCCACAATGCAACGGGAAAGCCGCCATTTTGAATTTAGTGCCAAATTTGGCCAAATGTTGGCCAAAAAATTACACATTTTCTAGAGCGAACTCCTCCCAGGTGATAACTCCAATAAATCTCAAATTTAGCCAGCAGGTAGAAAACGCATTGGGGAGCTTAAGTTATCAAAACGCTCCGCAAAAGTATGACGGCGTGCGCGCGGCGACCCACGGAATGTTGACATTCCGCCATTTTGGCTCAATTTTTGCTCAAAACTGCCCACTAGAGGCATTCAAAAATTCAGCCCCTGAACTACGTTTCACTTACAGCTCCGAAATTCAGTACACATATGTGTCACGAATAGACACACAAAAAACACTCAAGAACCCATACCCACAATGCAACAGGAAATCCACCATTTTGGATTTACTGTCCAGATTGGTTTTTCAGAAATTTCACATTTTCAAGCGCGAACTCCTCCTAGGGGAAAACTCCTACATAGCTCAAATTTATATCACATATACTACAGGGGGTGGTGACAAAAAGTTATCAAAACGCTCCGCAAAAGTATGACGGCGTGCCCGTGGCGGCCCGCGGCGTTTTGCCGATTGGCCATTTTGCCACTGTTTGGCCACTTTTTCAAAAATTACACGTTTTCAAGACCTAACTCCTCCTCGGGGATAATGCCTAAAGATCTCAAATTCGGTCCACATATACTACAGGTGGTGGTGACAAAAACTTATCAAAACGCTCCGCAAAAGTGTAACGGTGTGCGCGCGGCAGCGCGCAGCGTTTTGCTGAGTGGCCATTTTGCCACTTTTTGGACATTTTTTCGAAATTTTCACGTTTTCAAGACCTAACTCCTACTAGAGGATAACTCCTACAGATCTAAAATTTGGTCCACATATACTACAGGTGGTGGTGACAAAAAGTTATCAAAACGCTCCGCAAAAGTATGACGGTGTGCGCGCAGCAGCGCGCAGCGTTTTGCTGAGTGGCCATTTTGGCTCAATATTGCCCCCTAGAGGCATTTAAACATTCAGCCCCTGAACTATGTTTCACCTACAGCTCCGACATTCGGTACACAAATGTGTCATGACAACACGCACAAAAAAGCCTCAAGAACCCATACCCACAATGCAACAGGAAGTCCGCCATTTTGAATTCACTGTCATTTTAACATGGAAACAAACACTAAGGGCTGTGTAACTGGCCTGTAGTTGCTCCAAATGACCTGAAACTTGAAAGGTGTGATCCAAGTCCCGGCCGGATGTTAGCCATATGTCTCAGTCGCCCGGCAGGAGAAGCGAGAACCCGTCCAACGCTGCTTGCAGCTTTAATTATTATTATTCTACCGTTTCGTTGGGGCCACTTTTGAGGCCCTTGCACTACTCGAAAACGCATAAAAATCGCCACACACCTTGACTCGGTGTCCCCCATGCACATATTGGGGAATTACACATGTCAATGGAAAAATGGCTCAATAGCGCCCCCTTTAGAAAAAAAAAGGGCACCAACCCTTGCATTTGGAGGGAACTTGACCGAGAGCTCTGAAATTCGGTACACATATGTATCATGCCAAGACGCAAAAAAAAATGACTTGCAGCGAAACCCACAATGCAACGGGAAAGCCGCCACTTTGAATTTTATGTCAAAATTTGGCCATTTTGGCCAAATTTTGGCCAAAAAATTACACATTTTCTAGAGCTAACTCCTCCGAGGGGAAAACTCCGAGAAATCTCAAATTTAGCCAGCAGGTAGAAAACGCATTGGGGAGCTTAAGTTATCAAAACGCTCCGCAAAAGTATGACGGTGTGCGCGCGGCGGCCCACGGAATGTTGACATTCCGCCAATTTGGCTCAATTTTTGCCTCAAAACTGCCCCCTGGAAACATTCACAAATTCGGCCCCTCAACTACGTTTCACTTACAGCTCCGAAATTCGGTACACATATGTGTCACGAATAGACGCACAAAAAAGCTTCAAGAACCCATACCCACAATGCAACAGGAAATCCGCCATTTTGGATTTACTGTCCACATTTGTTTTTCAGAAATTTCACATTTTCAAGCGCGAACTCCTCCTAGGGGAAAACTCCTACATAGCTCAAATTTATATCACATATACTACAGGAGGTGGTGACCAAAAGTTATCAAAACGCTCCGCAAAAGTATGACGGCGTGCCCGTGGCGGCCCGCGGCGTTTTGCCGTTTGGCCATTTTTCCACTGTTTGGCCACTTTTTAAAAAATTTCACATTTTCAACACCTAACTCCTCCTCGGGGATAATGCCTAAAGATCTCAAATTCGGTCCACATATACTACAGGTGGTGGTGAAAAAAACTTATCAAAATGCTCCGCAAAAGCATGACGGTGTGCGCGCGGCAGCGCGCAGTGTTTTGCTGAGTGGCCATTTTGGCTCAATATTGCCCCCTACAGGCATTTAAACATTCAGCCCCTGAACTATGTTTCACCTACAGCTCCGAAATTCGGTACATATATGTGTCATGACAACACGCACCGAAAAGCCTCAAGAACCCATCCCCACAATGCAACAGGAAGTCCGCCATTTTGAATTGAAATTCAGATTTTTGCTGTGTAACTGGCCTGTAGTTGCTCCAAATGACCTGAAACTTGACAGGTGTGATCTAAGTCCCGGCCGGATGTTAGCCATATGTCTCAGTCGCCCGGCAGGAGAAGCGAGAACCCGTCCAACGCTGCTTGCAGCTTTAATTAGGGTTCGAGCACCAACGGTGTAGAACCCTATTGATCTTGCTGCGTTTCTTCTTATTATTATTATTTTACCGTTTCGTTGGGGCCACTTTTGAGGCCCTTGCACTACTCGAAAACGCATATAAATCGCCACACACATTGACTCGGTGTCCCCCATGCACATATTGGGGAATTACACATGTCAATGGAAAAATGGCTCAATAGCGCCCCCTTTACAAAAAAAAAGGGCACCAACCCTTGCATTTGGAGGGAACTTGACCTAGAGCTCTGAAATTCGGTACACATATGTATCATGCCAAGACGCAAAAAAAAATGACTTGCAGCGAAACCCACAATGCAACGGGAAAGCCGCCATTTTGAATTTTATGTCAAAATTTGGCCATTTTGGCCAAATTTTGGCCAAAAAATTACACATTTTCTAGAGCGAACTCCTCCGAGGTGATAACTCCGATAAATCTCAAATTTAGCCAGCAGGTAGAAAACGCATTGGGGAGCTTAAGTTATCAAAACGCTCCGCAAAAGTACGACGGCGTGCGCGCGGCGGCCCACGGAATGTTGACATTCCGCCATTTTGGCTCAATTTTTGCCTCAAAACTGCCCCCTAGAGGCATTCAAAAATTCAGCCCCTGAACTACGTTTCACTTACAGCTCCCAAATTCAGTACACATATGTGTCACGAATAGACGCACAAAAAAGCCTCAAGAACCCATACCCACAATGCAACAGGAAATCCGCCATTTTGGATTTACTGTCCAAATTTGTTTTTCAGAAATTTCACATTTTCAAGCGCGAACTCCTCCTAGGGGAAAACTCCTACATAGCTCAAATTTATATCACATATACTACAGGGGGTGGTGACAAAAAGTTATCAAAACGCTCCACAAAAGTATGACGGCGTGCCCGTGGCGGCCCGTGGCGTTTTGCCGATTGGCCATTTTGCCACTGTTTGGCCACTTTTTCAAAAATTACACGTTTTCAAGACCTAACTCCTCCTCGGGGATAATGCCTAACGATCTCAAATTCGGTCCACATATACTACAGGTGGTGGTGAAAAAAACTTATCAAAACGCTCCGCAAAAGTGTAACGGTGTGCGCGCGGCAGCGTGCAGCGTTTTGCTGAGTGGCCATTTTGCCACTTTTTGGCCATTTTTTCGAAATTTTCACGTTTTCAAGACCTAACTCCTACTAGAGGATAACTCCTACAGATCTAAAATTTGGTCCACATATACTACAGGTGGTGGTGACAAAAAGTTATCAAAACGTTCAGCAAAAGTATGACGGTGTGCGCGCAGCAGCGCGCAGCGTTTGGCCATTTGCCCATTTTGGCTCAATATATCCCCCTAGAGGCATTTCAAAATTCAGCCCCTGAACTATGTTTCAACTAGAGCTCCAAAATTCGGTACACATATGTGTCATGACAACACGCACAAAAAAGCCTCAAGAACCCATACCCACAATGCAACAGGAAGTCCGCCATTTTGAATTGAAATTCAGATTTTTGCTGTGTAACTGGCCTGTAGTTGGTCCAAATGACCTGAAACTTGACAGGTGTGATCCAAGTCCCGGCCGGATGTTAGCCATATGTCTCAGTCGCCCGGCAGGAGAAGCGAGAACCCGTCCAACGCTGCTTGCAGCTTTAATTATTATTAGGGTTCGAGCACCAACGGTGCGTAGAACCCTATTGGAATTGCTGCGTTTCTTCTTCTTATTATTATTATTATTATACTACCGTCTCGTTGGGGCCACTTTTGAGGCCCTTGCACTACTCGAAAACGCATAAAAATCGCCACACACATTGACTCGGTGTCCCCCATGCACATATTGGGGAATTACACATGTCAATGGAAAAATGGCTCAATAGCGCCCCCTTTAGAAAAAAAAAGGGCACCCACCCTTGCATTTGGAGGGAACTTGACCGAGAGCTCTGAAATTCGGTACACATATGTATCATGCCAAGACGCAAAAAAAATCCTCTTGAAGCGAAACCCACAATGCAACGGGAAAGCCGCCATTTTGAATTTAGTGTCAAAATTTGGCCATTTTGGCCAAATTTTGGCCAAAAAAGTACATATTTTCTAGAGCGAACTCCTCCGAGGTGATAACTCCGACAAATCTCAAATTTAGCCAGCAGGTAGAAAACGCATTGGGGAGCTTAAGTTATCAAAACGCTCCGCAAAAGTATGACGGCGTGCGCGCGGCGGCCCACGGAATGTTGACATTCCGCCATTTTGGCTCCATTTTTGCCTCAAAACTGCCCCCTACAAACATTCACAAATTCGAACCTTGAACTACGTTTCACTTAGAGGTCCGAAATTCGGTACACATATGTGTCACGAATACACGCACAAAAAAGCCTCAAGAACCCATACCCACAATGCAACAGGAAATCCGCCATTTTGGATTTAATGTCCACATTTGTTTTTCAGAAATTTCACATTTTCAAGCGCGAACTCCTCCTAGGGGAAAACTCCTACATAGCTCAAATTTATATCACATATACTACAGGTGGTGGTGACAAAAAGTTATCAAAACGCTCCGCAAAAGTATGACGGCGTGCCCGTGGCGCCCCGCGGCGTTTTGCCGTTTGGCCATTTTGCCACTGTTTGGCCACTTTTTCAAAAATTTCACGTTTTCAAGACCTAACTCCTCCTCGGGGATAATGCCTAAAGATCTCAAATTCGGTCCACATATACTACAGGTGGTGGTGAAAAAAAATTATCAAAACGCTCCGTAAAAGCATAACGGTGTGCGCGCGGCAGCGCGCAGCGTTTTGCCGGGTGGCCATTTTGGCTCAATATTGCCCCCTACAGGCATTTAAAAATTCAGCCTCTCAACTATGTTTCACCTACAGCTCCCAAATTCAGTACACATATGTGTCATGACAACACGCACAAAAAAGCCTCAAGAACCCATACCCACAATGCAACAGGAAGTCCGCCATTTGGAATTCACTGTGTAAATGGCCTGTAGTTGCTCCAAATGACCTGAAACTTGACAGGTGTGATCCAAGTCCCGGCCGGATGTTAGCCATATGTCTCAGTCGCCCGGCAGGAGAAGCGAGAACCCGTCCAACGCTGCTTGCAGCTTTAATTAGGGTTCGAGCACCAACGGTGCGTAGAACCCTATTGGAATTGCTGCGTTTATTCTTATTATTAGGGTTCGAGCACCAACGGTGCGTAGAACCCTATTGGAATTGCTGCGTTTCTTCTTCTTATTATTATTATTATTATACTACCGTCTCGTTGGGGCCACTTTTGAGGCCCTTGCACTACTCGAAAACGCATATAAATCGCCACACACATTGACTCGGTGTCCCCCATGCACATATTGGGGAATTTCACATGTCAATGGAAAAATGGCTCAATAGCGCCCCCTTTAGAAAAAAAAAGGGCACCCACCCTTGCATTTGGAGGGAACTTGACCTAGAGCTCTGAAATTCGGTACACATATGTATCATGCCAAGACGCAAAAAAAATTCTCTTGCAGCGAAACCCACAATGCAACGGGAAAGCCGCCATCTTGAATTGAGTGTCAAAATTTGGCCATTTTGGCCAAATTTTGCCCAAAAAATTACACATTTCCTAGAGCGAACTCCTCCGAGGTGATAACTCCGAGAAATCTCAAATTTAGCCAGCAGGTACAAAACGCATTGGGGAGCTTAAGTTATCAAAACACTCCGCAAAAGTATGACGGCGTGCGCGCGGCGGCCCACGGAGTGCCGACATTCCGCCATTTTGCCTCAATTTTTGACTCAAAACTGCCCCCTAGAAACATTCACAAATTCGGCCCCTGAACTACGTTTCACTTAGATCTCTGAAATTCGGTACACATATGTGTCACGAATAGACGCACAAAAAAGACTCAAGAACCCATACCCACAATGCAACAGGAAATCCGCCATTTTGGATTCACTGTTCACATTGGTTTTTCAGAAATTTCACATTTTCAAGCGCGAACTCCTCCTAGGGGAAAACTCCTACATAGCTCAAATTTGTATCACATATACTACAGGGGGTGGTGACAAAAAGTTATCAAAACGCTCCGCAAAAGTATGACGGCGTGCCCGTGGCGGCCCGCGGCGTTTTGCCGATTGGCCATTTTGCCACTGTTTGGCCACTTTTTCTAAAATTTCACGTTTTCAAGACCTAACTCCTCCTCGGGGATAATGCCTAAAGATCTCAAATTCGGTCCACATATACTACAGGTGGTGGTGAAAAAAACTTATCAAAAAGCTCCGTAAAAGCAAAGCGGTGTGGGCGCGGCAGCGCGCAGCGTTTTGCTGAGTGGCCATTTTGGCTCAATATTGCCCCCTGCAGCCATTTATAAATTCAGCCCCTGAACTACGTTTCACCTAGAGCTCCGAAATTCGGTACACATATGTGTCATGACAACACGCACAAAAAAGCTTCAACAGCCCATACCCACAATGCAACAGGAAGTCCGCCATTTTGAAATTACTGTCATTTTACCATGGAAACAAACACGAAGGGCTGTGTAACTGGCCTGTAGTTGCTCCAAATGACCTGAAACTTGACAGGTGTGATCTAAGTCCCGGCTGGATGTTAGCCATATGTCTCAGTCACCCGGCAGGAGAAGCGAGAACCCGTCCAACGCTGCTTGCAGCTTTAATTAGGGTTCGAGCACCAACGGTGTAGAACCCTATTGATCTTGCTGCGTTTCTTCTTATTAGGGTCCGAGCACCGAATGGTGCGAAGACCCTATTGGAATGCTAGAGATTATTATTATTATTATTATTATTTTACCGCCAAATGAATTGCTTTTTTGAGGGCCTAAACATGCACCGATTCGCGTCAAAATCTGCACACACATCAGGACAGCTGAAAAATTTGATATTTTATGGGGTCTGTGCATGTGTGTCCCAAAATGGCTCCATAGCGCCCCCTGCAAAATTTAAAAAAGTGGTATTAGACTAACTGGAAGGACATTTCATCTACAGCTACAAAATTTGACAGGCATATTCAGCACATCAGGAAAGACAAAAAAGTCAATCATAGCCATGCTCTAAACCCAACAGGAAGTGACATATCTTGCGTTTACTGTGAAAAATCTGTGATGAACTCCTCCTAGGGGGTAAGTCTTAGAGACCTGAAATTTGGTCTGTACATACAAAAGACCTTCATGATGAAAAGTTATCAAAGTCTTCTATGTCGGTCAAAGGGTGTGGCCATGGCAGCCCCCCGAAATACTGATCCTTCGCCATGCAACAGGAAGTGCAGGTCTAACTCTCTGAACATGCTCCAATCTGAATGAAACTTTACATGTTTGATCACAGACCTGAGCTGATGTCATCCATATGATAATATTCACTCACAGTCATAGCGCCACCTTGTGGCAACAGGATTTTTGCTTTTTTAATACTTTTATGTACTGTTGTCAACCCGTTGTCCAGATTCACCTCAGACCTTCTGACATAAGCCTGAACACATTGATGATGAATCACAGAGACAATGGTGACGTGTCATCGAAGGGCGTGTCTGTGGCACCGTGGCGAATTTTGATGTTTCGCCATGAAAATTCAAGGGCCCATATCTCAGCTGAACAAGAACCTATCTGCTCCAAACTTCATATCCGGAATGTCATGTCCAGTCTGAACACATCCACACTCAAAAATTTTGAAATAGTCATAGCGCCACCAACTGGCAACGGGACGTTTTGGAATTACATTTGCCCATCCCATTGGCCTAAACTTGGTCAAATAATTCTGAAAATTGATGTGATGAGTATTCACACCATGATCATGGCACAGTGTGAAGATGTTGGCATTTTATAAAACGCTGTTGCCGTGGCAACGCAAAGTTGATAAAAAAACAACTTGCCTTTGACAGCATTAGAATTATCCAAACATCACCAAAATTTGCACACACATCACCACCAGCTGAAGGAAGAAAACTGTATGCATCTCAGCACAACACGTGCTATAGCGCCCCCTACAGCATTTTTAACAAACAGCCCCTGTGGTACATTTAACCTACGTCCACAAAATTTGGGGGACATATAGAACACATCAGGACGCACAAAAAATCCTCTTGGAGCCACGCCCTAAACCCAACAGGAAGTCCGCCATTTTGAATTAATTGGACAAATTTTGACGAATGTTGTTCATTTTTGAGAACTATCTCCTCCTAGGGGATAACTCGCACAGACCTCAAATTTTACCAGTATATACACCAGGACATTATGATCAAAAGTTATAAAAAGCTTCCTCCAATATCAAAGGGCGTGGCCATAGCAACCCCCTGAAGTTTGATGCTTCGCCATGAAACATCAACTGCTGTGTAAATATCCTCTGCTTGCTCCAATCTGCCTCAAACTTTGCATGTTTAATCACACTCCTGCCCTGACCACATCCATGTGCCAAAATACATTCACAGCTTGTGGCATAGCGCCCCCTGCAGCATTTTAAAAAATGGCCCACTCATCAAATTTAACCTACGTCTACAAAATTTGGCATGCATATGTAACACATCAGTGTGAACAAAAAAGTCTCTTGGAGCCATTCTCTAAGCCCAACAGGAAGTCGGCCATTTTGATTTCAATGTGGGATTTTTGCTGTTTTTGCTCATTTTCAGAAATTAATTGCTCACAGACGATAACTCCAAAACATCTGAAATTGTGCCCATATATGGAACACATCTTCAGGTTGAAAATATGTGAAAATCATATGCCACACCCAAAGGGCGTGGCCATGGCGGCCGACTGAACTTTGATGCTTCGCCAGAAAGGAGGAAGTCTTGTTAAATCCCCTGTATGTGCTGCTATCTGCCTCAAACTTTAAATGTGTGATCAGGTTACAGCCCTGATGATTTCCATACACCAATATACAGTCACAGTGATAGCGCCACCTGTTGGATGGACAGTAAGTGCTGCATAAACAGTCTGTAATAATCCAATCTGGCAGAAATTTGACCTGTGTGTTCAGAATCCAGCCCTGGTTGCATTCATGGGCCTAAATGCGCTCCCGGTCGCAGCATCGCCTGAGGGACGTGCTTGGGGTTGCCGACCAGCAAGGGGTGCGAGGACCCGTTCATCGCTGCTTGCAGCTTTAATTATTATTATTATTTTACCGCCAAATGAATTGCTTTTTTGAGGGCCTAAACATGCACCGATTCGCGTCAAAATCTGCACACACATCAGGACCGGTGAAAAATTTGATATTTTATGGGGTCTGTGCATGTGTGTCCCAAAATGGCTCCATAGCGCCCCCTGCAAAATTTTAAAAAGTGCTATTAGACTAACTGGAAGGACATTTCATCGATGGATACAAAATTTGGCAGGCATGTTCAGCACATCGGGAAAGACAAAAAAGTCAATCATAGCCATGCTCTAAACCAAACAGGAAGTGACATATCTTGCGTTAACTGTGAAAAATCTGTGATGAACTGCTCCTAGGGGGTAAGTCTTAGAGACCTGAAATTTGGTCCGTACATACAGTAGACCTTCCTGATGAAAAGTTATAAAAGTCTTCTATGTCGGTCAAAGGGTGTGGCCATGGCAGCCCCCCGAAATACTGATCCTTCGCCATGAAACAGGAAGTGCAGGTCTAACTCTCTGAACATGCTCCAATCTGAATGAAACTTTACATGTAGGATCACAGACCTGAGCTGATGTCATCCATATGATAATATTCACTCACAGTCATAGCGCCACCTTGTGGCAACAGGAGTTTTGCTTTTTTAATACTTTTATGTACTGTTGTCAACCCGTTGTCCAGATTCACCTCAGACCTTCTGACATAAGCCTGAACACATTGATGATGAATCACAGAGATGTGAAGATTTTGGCATTTTATAAAACGCTGTTGCTGTGGCAACACAAAGTTGATCTGAAAAACAACTTGCCTTTGACAGCATAAGAATTATCAAAACATCACCAAAATTTGCACACACATCACCACCAGCGAAAGGAAGAAAACTGTATGCATCTCAGCACAGCACGTGCTATAGCGCCCCCTACAGCATTTTTAACAAACAGCCCCTGCAGTACGTTTAACCTATGTCCACAAAATTTGGGGGACATATAGAACACATCAGGACGCACAAAAAATCCTCTTGGAGCCATGCCCTAAACCCAACAGGAAGTCCGCCATGTTCAATTAATTGGACAAATTTTGACAAATGTTGTTCATTTTTGAGAACTATCTCCTCCTAGGGGATAACTCGCACAGACCTCAAATTTGACCAGTATATACACCAGGACATTATGATCAAAAGTTATAAAAAGATAACTCCAATGTCAAAGGGTGTGTCTGTGGCGGCGTGGCGAACTTCGATGTCTCGCCATGACTACTAAAGTGTTTATATCTCAGCTGTACATGATCCGATCTGGCCCAAATTTCATGTGCTGGACAACAGTCCACTTCTGAACACATCCACATTTTAAAATTTAGTCATAGTCATAGCGTCACCTAGTGGTAAAAGGATTCTCTCTAACGAGGACATTTGTCCTTACCACTGCGCCATACTTTGTGATATCATCCTGAAATTTGTCCAGTATATACAACAGGCCTTAAAGATGAGAAGTTATCAAAATCTTCCACAAAAGTCAAAGGATGTGCGCGTGGTGGCCCTCTGACCTATATGTACTTTTACCATTGTACAGCAGCTCTGGATTAAATCCAGATAAATGGTGCAACGCTGACACCTACTGTTCAAATCGTATAAATGCAGATCTGTGTCATTGTAGAAAAATCCCTCTGTTTTAATACATTTTAATGTATTATTATTATTTGGTTGACCGTATTCAACTGAAATTTGGTGACATAAGCCTCAAGATGTTGATGATGATTCATGGAGAAAACTGTGGCGGCGTGGCGAACTTGATGTCTCGCCATGACTACTAAAGTGTTTATATCTCAGCTGTACATGATCCAATCTATCTCAAATTTTATATTCTGGACAAGAGTCTACTTCTGAACACATCCACATTTTAAAATTTAGTCATAGTCATAGCACCACCGATTGGTAACAGGAACTTAAAGACAGTATATTTGCAGGTATCATTGCTTCAAACTTTGCAATATAAGCAATATATATATAAAGCTGACGTGCAAAAGCTCATATCTCTCCCAAAACCTTTCACTCATGTTTTAAAACTAAATTTCTTTCTCATATAAATAGTCAGTGCCACCAAAATTGCACTGACTATTCTCAATTGCTTTGGCTCATTTCTTGAAACAGACCAGACGTTCTCAACACTCTTGGTGCTTTTGCCAAAATAACATGGATGGTTCAGCACAACACCATGGTTCACCTACAAAAGCTCATATCTCTCCCAAAACAGTTCACACGACTGGTCAAAACTAAATTCTATTCTCATATAAATAGTCAGTGCCTCCAAAATTCATTGTCCCTCTGGCATTGTGTGAGCACTCTTATAAATGTCTATTCATATAATGGTTTGTGTCATTTGAAAACAAAATAGCATTTTGAGAAGTAATAACATCATTTTGAATGTAAAGTTTCAATTGAAGGAGAATTGAGGGCTTTTGCTCATTGTGTGTGTTTTCTGATTTGTATGCAGAGTTCTGAAATATGAGGCATGCTTTCAGAAAATGTGTGTAAACAATCGAGAAAAATGTATTGACACACATAAAGTAACTTTCATACATCAGAGTAAAAAGAAAATCTATACATCATTACATACTGTAATACAAACACATAAACAAAAAACAAGGAACATTATATGGAGCCTACAGTGCTGTAAATAAAGCTGTCCTCACCGTCCCTCTCCTGGCCACCATATGTTCATGACTAATCCTGACAACTGAACAGACTATTGTGCATGTGATGACTTATACAATGAAATGATGCTGACATGTTTTGGAGTGAACAACCATCAGACTGAGAAGTCAACAATCACTTTAGATCAACAAGATCTATTCACTTGGAAATTGTGCTAAATGAAGGCTACCTGTACTGAATCATTTGCAAAGATGTACTGAGACATCGAGACATGAACTAAGATGTTTGCAATTTGATGAAATGAAGGACAAATTCCAGTCTGTTGTGAACAATTGCCAAGTAGTTTGGACGTTTGTCCATGTTGTTTTGAGAATGTAATTTTAGTTTCGAGAAATGAGCCAAACCTATGGAGAAAAACTGTACAAACAACGATATATCAAATATGTATTTCAACTAGTTTAATTATACCTTTGTCAATATTCATATCATCACAGATTGTAGCTAGAAAAGCACCCAGAGAGCACAGACCTCCGCCAAGCAGCTCCAGTCCACCCCAACACAATCTCCCAACGACAAAGTATACTTAAAAAACACTCAACATCTTTGTGCTATATATGTGCTATATATGTGCTCCGTCCTACCACAAGGTGGCACTGCAGGGCTTTCTAGCACTCCCAATGTTAAAAATCTTTAAAAAAATTCCCAGATCCAGATAGTGATCTGGATCACTCCCAAAACTCAATCATTTATTCCTTGTCCCATTTCACAGGGGCTGAGGGGGGCAACTTCCACTTCATTTCATGTGCGGTCAATATGACTGCCTATGGCCGGAAGAGGTACAAATGATTATGTCTTCTTTGTCTTTTTTTTAAATCATGAAAAAAAAATAGTTTTTAAACTAGTTTAAATATGTCCAAGGTACATGGTGGCGTGTCACTGCCATTTATAAATATAAATCTTGCATCCAACACTGAGCTATTAGAATGATTCACAGATTCATGTTTTTAATTTAAATGTGCATGGTTATTTGGCTGACATGTACTTGTGATATGTATAATAACAATAAATTATTATTACTATTGCTACTGCTTATGCCAGCAGTGTTCAATATTTTCAGGCCAACAACCCCCAAACTGATGGATAGATGGAGCAGGGATCTCCTACGATACACCTTATATAATATTGTTTAACCCCTTAACGCCTGAATTTATATACAAGTATATTAAAAAATTTGTTTTGTGTTTTTGCCTTTATGTAGGTGTCACATGAGGGTTGAGATTGTTAATTTCATTATAGCACAAAAAATAAATAGAAATTTGGGTATGTTGCAAATTTGCAACAACAGGCATAATGGTCAATAATAGTGACCCAATAATACAGTAATATAACAATAATAAAACAGATTTTTTAAATTGATAACAGTACAGAAAAAAATAGAACAGATAACATCTCACTCACAGATTTTTAAATTAATAACACAACAGATAATAGTCAATGAGAAATGAGTTTGACACCACTGATGTTCATGGTGGCCGAGAAAGTTTGTGATACAATCCTTGAAATTGGTCAGCTAAGTCTGAGCACCTTGAAATTTCTGCCACATCCCGACGTGCACCACACCTGGACGTGCGCCATGTCCCGACACGCGTGGGTGTGCGAGGACCCGTTCAACGCTGCTTGCAGCTTTAATTATTATTATTATTTTACCGCCAAATGAATTGCTTTTTTGAGGGCCTAAACATGCACCGATTCGCGTCAAAATCTGCACACACATCAGGACCGGTGAAAAATTTGATATTTTATGGGGTCTGTGCATGTGTGTCCCAAAATGGCTCCATAGCGCCCCCTGCAAAATTTAAAAATGTGGTATTAGACTAACTGGAAGGACATTTCATCTACAGCTACAAAATTTGACAGGCATATTCAGCACATCAGGAAAGACAAAAAAGTCAATCATAGCCATGCTCTAAACCCAACAGGAAGTGACATATCTTGCGTTTACTGTGAAAAATCTGTGATGAACTCCTCCTAGGGGGTAAGTCTTAGAGACCTGAAATTTGGTCTGTACATACAACAGACCTTCGTGATGAAAAGTTATCAAAGTCTTCTATGTCGGTCAAAGGGTGTGGCCATGGCAGCCCCCCCGAATTACTGATCCTTCGCCATGCAACAGGAAGTGCTGGTCTAACTCTCTGAACATGCTCCAATCTGAATGAAACTTTACATGTAGGATCACAGACCTGCGCTGATGTCATCCATATGATAATATTCACTCACAGTCATAGCGCCACCTTGTGGCAACAGGATTTTTGCTTTTTTAATACTTTTATGTACTGTTGTCAACCCGTTGTCCAGATTCACCTCAGACCTTCTGACATAAGCCTGAACACATTGATGATGAATCACAGAGACAATGGTGACGTGTCATCGAAGGGCGTGTCTGTGGCACCGTGGCGAATTTTGATGTTTCGCCATGAAAATTCAAGGGTCTATATCTCAGCTGAACAAGAACCTATCTGCTCCAAACTTCACATTCAGAATGTCATGTACAGTCTGAAGACATCCACACTAAAAAATTTTGAAATAGTCATAGCGCCACCAACTGGCAACAGGATGTTTTGGAATTACATTTGCCCATCCCATTGCCCTAAACTTAGTCAAATAATTCTGAAAATTGGTGTGATGAGTCTTCACACCATGATCATGGCACAGTGTGAAGACTTTGCCATTTCATGAAATGCTGTTGCCGTGGCAACGCAAAGTTGATATGAAAACAACCTGCCTTTGACAGCATTAGAATTATCAAAACATCACCAAAATTTGCACACACATCACCACCAGCTGAAGGAAGAAAACTGTATGCATCTCAGCACAACACGTGCTATAGCGCCCCCTACAGCATTTTTAACAAACAGCCCCTGCAGTACATTTAACCTACGTCCACAAAATTTGGGGGACATATAGAACACATCAGGACGCACAAAAAATCCTCTTGGAGCCACGCCCTAAACCCAACAGGAAGTCCGCCATTTTGAATTAATTGGACAAATTTAGACGAATGTTGTTCATTTTTGAGAACTATCTCCTCCTAGGGGATAAGTCATGCAGACCTCAAATTTGACCAGTATATACACCAGGACATTATGATCAAAAGTTATAAAAATCTTCCTCCAGTGTCAAAGGGCGTGGCCATAGCGACCCCCTGAAGTTTGATCTTTCGCCATGAAACATCAACTGCTGTGTAAATATCTTCTGCTTGCTCCAATCTGCCTCAAACTTTACATGTTTAATCACACTCCTGCCCTGACCACATCCATGTGCCAAAATACATTCACAGCATTTGGCATAGCGCCCCCTGCAGCATTTGAAAAAATGGCCCACTCATCAAATTTAACCTACGTCTACAAAATTTGGCATGCATATGTAGCACATCAGTGTGAACAAAAAAGTCTCTTGGAGCCATTCTCTAAACCCAACAGGAAGTCGGCCATTTTGATTTCAATATCGGATTTTTGCTGTTTTTGCTCATTTTCAGAAATTAATTGCTCACAGACGATAACTCCAAAACATCTGAAATTGTGCCCATATATGGAACACATCTTCAGGTTGAAAATATGTGAAAATCATACGCCAAACCCAAAGGGCGTGGCCATGGCGGCCGACTGAACTTTGATGCTTCGCCAGGAAGGAGGAAGTCTTGTTAAATCCCCTGTATGTGCTGCTACCTGGCTCAAACTTTAAATGTGTGATCAGGTTACAGCCCTGATGATTTCCATAGACCAATATACAGTCACAGTGATAGCGCCACCTGTTGGATGGACAGTAAGTGCTGCATAAACAGTCTGTAATAATCCAATCTGGCAGAAATTTGACCTGTGTGTTCAGAATCCAGCCCTGGTTGCATTCATGGGCCTAAATGCGCTCCCGGTCGCAGCATCGCCTGACGGACGTGCTTGGGGTCGCCGACAAGCAAGGGGTGCGAGGACCCGTTCATCGCTGCTTGCAGCTTTAATTAGGGCCCGAAGCACTACAGTGCGTAGGACCCTATTGTTCCTCTAGTGTTTGGCGGTTTGGCGGTTTGTTTGGCGGTTTGGCGGTTTGGCGGTTTGGCGGTTTGTTTGGCGGTTTGGCGGTTTGGCGGTTTCTTTTTCTTACGCCACTTTGAACCTCAATTTGACCCCCTAAACATGCTCAAAAACTCACCAAATTTGGCACACACATCAGGACTGGTGAAAAATTTGATATTTTGGGGGAATTACACATATGAATGGCAAAATGACTCAATAGCGCCACCTAGAAAATTGGCCTTTAGTGGAGTTAATACGGCTAGTTTCACGTAAACTCATGAAATTTGGTACACAGGTACAGTAGCCCGAGACAAAAACATTCCTGCTTTTAAAATTTCAAAAAAGGCTCAACAGCGCCCCCTAGAGCACGTAGTGTGCAGGCAATGGAATTTAACGAACTCCTCCTAGGATTTTTGTCCGATTTTCACCAAATTCGCTGTGTGGCATCTAGACCCATCCAGGATGAAAAGTTATTAAAATCTTGTGGCTGCGACACACGATGTGGGCGTGGCATGGCGGCCATTTTGAACAAAAAAGCTAAACAGCGCCAACTAGAACACGTGGTGCACAGGCATTGGAATTTAACAAACTCCTCCCAGGATTTTTATCCAATTTTCACCAAATTCGCTGTGTGGCATCTACACCCCTCCAGGATGAAAAGTTATTAAAATCTCGTGGATACGTCACACGGTGTGGGCGTGGCATGGCGGCCATTTTGAACAAAAAAGCGTAACCTCGCCCACTTCAACACGTGGTGCGCAGGCATTGGAATTTAACGAACTCCTCCCAGGATTTTTGTTCGATCTTCACCAAATTCGCTGTGTGGCATCTAAACCCCTCCAGGATGAAAAGTTATTAAAATCTTGTGGCTGCATCACACGGTGTGGGCGTGGCATGGCGGCCATTTTGAACAAAAAAGCTTAACATTGTACAATGGAACACGTTGTGCGCAGGCATTGGAATTTAACGAACTCCTCCCAGGATTTTTTTCCGATCTTCACCAAATTCACTGTGTGGCATCTAGACCCCTCCAGGATTAAAAGTTATTAAATTCTCGTGGATACGTCACATGGTGTGGGCGTGGCATGGCGGCCATTTTGAACAAAATCGCCATGTGGAACGAAATGGGTTTTGGAGGTGAAGGGATCCATGTAAAATCACCAAATCCACACAAATCCTCATTAATCTCAAGACCTAATATTTAATATACAATTCAGGAATGGACGTGGTCAAACGGCTCCACAGCGCCCCCTAGAAATATTCAAATAGTCATATAAAATCACTGCTTTATCCTACAAACAAAAAATTTGGTACATACATATAGTATCCCAAGACCAACAGATTTGCACAGTCGAAATTCTAATTGGCTCTACGGCGCCCCCTAGACAAGGTCGTGTGGAGAGGAGTGCGGTGAGGAGCGAGGGCCCGTCCGACGCTGCTTGCAGCTTTAATTATTATTATTATTACCGCCAAATGAATTGCTTTTTTGAGGGCCTAAACATGCACCGATTCGCGTCAAAATCTGCACACACATCAGGACCGGTGAAAAATTTGATATTTTATGGGGTCTGTGCATGTGTGTCCCAAAATGGCTCCATAGCGCCCCCTGCAAAATTTAAAAAAGTGGTATTAGACTAACTGGAAGGACATTTCATCTACAGCTACAAAATTTGACAGGCATATTCAGCACATCAGGAAAGACAAAAAAGTCAATCATAGCCATGCTCTAAACCCAACAGGAAGTGACATATCTTGCGTTTACTGTGAAAAATCTGTGATGAACTCCTCCTAGGGGGTAAGTCTTAGAGACCTGAAATTTGGTCCGTACATATATCAGACCTTGCTGATGAAAAGTTATAAAAATCTTCTATGTCGGTCAAAGGGTGTGGCCATGGCAGCCCCCCCGATTTACTGATCCTTCGCCATGCAGCAGGAAGTGCAGGTCTAACTCTCTGAACATGCTCCAATCTGAATGAAACTTTACATGTAGGATCACAGACCTGAGCTGATGTCATCCATATGATAATATTCACTCACAGTCATAGCGCCACCTTGTGGCAACAGGATTTTTGCTTTTTTAATACTTTTATGTACTGTTGTCAACCCGTTGTCCAGATTCACCTCAGACCTGCTGACATAAGCCTGAACACATTGATGATGAATCACAAAGAAAATGGTGACGTTTCATCAAAGGGCTTGTCTGTGGCACCGTGGCGAATTTTGATGTTTCGCCATGAAAATTCAAGGGCCTATATCTCAGGTGAACAAGAACTTATCTGCTCCAAACTTCACATTCAGAATGTCATGTACAGTCTGAAGACATCCACACTAAAAAATTTTGAAATAGTCATAGCGCCACCAACTGGCAACAGGATGTTTTGGAATTACATTTGCCCATCCCATTGCCCTAAACTTAGTCAAATAATTCTGAAAATTGGTGTGATGAGTCTTCACACCATGATCATGGCACAGTGTGAAGACTTTGCCATTTCATGAAATGCTGTTGCCGTGGCAACGCAAAGTTGATATGAAAACAACCTGCCTTTGACAGCATTAGAATTATCAAAACATCACCAAAATTTGCACACACATCACCACCAGCGAAAGGAAGAAAACTGTATGCATCTCAGCACAGCACGTGCTATAGCGCCCCCTACAGCATTTTTAACAAACAGCCCCTGCAGTACGTTTAACCTATGTCCACAAAATTTGGGGGACATATAGAACACATCAGGACGCACAAAAAATCCTCTTGGAGCCACGCCCTAAACCCAACAGGAAGTCCGCCATTTTGAATTAATTGGACAAATTTTGACGAATGTTCTTCATTTTTGAGAACTATCTCCTCCTAGGGGATAACTCGCACAGACCTCAAATTTGACCAGTATATACACCAGGACATTATGATCAAAAGTTATAAAAAGCTTCCTCCAATGTCAAAGGGCGTGGCCATAGCAACCCCCTGAAGTTTGATGCTTCGCCATGAAACATCAACTGCTGTGTAAATATCCTCTGCTTGCTCCAATCTGCCTCAAACTTTGCATGTTTAATCACACTCCTGCCCTGACCACATCCATGTGCCAAAATACATTCACAGCTTGTGGCATAGCGCCCCCTGCAGCATTTTAAAAAATGGCCCACTCATCAAATTTAACCTACGTCTACAAAATTTGGCATGCATATGTAGCACATCAGTGTGAACAAAAAAGTCTCTTGGAGCCATTCTCTAAACCCAACAGGAAGTCGGCCATTTTGATTTCAATATCGGATTTTTGCTGTTTTTGCTCATTTTCAGAAATTAATTGCTCACAGACAGGAAATCCAAAACATCTGAAATTGCCACAATATATAGAACACATCTTCAGGTTGAAAATATGTGAAAATGGTATGCCAAACCCATATGACGTGGCCATGGCGGATGACTGAACTTTGAAGCTTCGCCAGGAAGGAGGAAGTCTTGTTCAATCCCCTGTATGTGCTGCTATCTGCCTCAAACTTTAAATGTGTGATCAGGTTACAGCCCTGATGATTTCCATAGACCAATATACAGTCACAGTGATAGCGCCACCTGTTGGATGGACAGTAAGTGCTGCATAAACAGTCTGTAATAATCCAATCTGGCAGAAATTTGACCTGTGTGTTCAGAATCCAGCCCTGGTTGCATTCATGGGCCTAAATGCGCTCCCGGTCGCAGCATCGCCTGACGGACATGCTTGGGGTCGCCGACCAGCAAGGGGTGCGAGGACCCGTTCATCGCTGCTTGCAGCTTTAATTATTATTATTATTTTACCGCCAAATGAATTGCTTTTTTGAGGGCCTAAACATGCACCGATTCGCGTCAAAATCTGCACACACATCAGGACCGGTGAAAAATTTGATATTTTATGGGGTCTGTGCATGTGTGTCCCAAAATGGCTCCATAGCGCCCCCTGCAAAATTTAAAAAAGTGGTATTAGACTAACTGGAAGGACATTTCATCTACAGCTACAAAATTTGACAGGCATATTCAGCACATCAGGAAAGACAAAAAAGTCAATCATAGCCATGCTCTAAACCCAACAGGAAGTGACATATCTTGCGTTAACTGTGAAAAATCTGTGATGAACTCCTCCTAGGGGGTAAGTCTTAGAGACCTGAAATTTGGTCTGTACATACAACCAACCTTCCTGATAAAAAGTTATAAAAGTCTTCTATGTCAGTCAAAGGGTGTGGCCATGGCAGCCCCCCCGAATTACTGATCCTTCGCCATGCAACAGGAAGTGCAGGTCTAACTCTCTGAACATGCTCCAATCTGAATGAAACTTTACATGTATGATCACAGACCTGAGCTGATGACATCCATATGATAATATTCACTCACAGTCATAGCGCCACCTAGTGGCAACAGGATTTTTGCTTTTTTAATACTTTTATGTACTGTTGTCAACCCGTTGTCCAGATTCACCTCAGACCTTCTGACATAAGCCTGAACACATTGATGATGAATCACAGAGACAATGGTGACGTGTCATCGAAGGGCGTGTCTGTGGCACCGTGGCGAATTTTGATGTTTCGCCATGAAAATTCAAGGGTCTATATCTCAGCTGAACAAGAACCTATCTGCTCCAAACTTCACATTCAGAATGTCATGTACAGTCTGAAGACATCCACACTAAAAAATTTTGAAATAGTCATAGCGCCACCAACTGGCAACGGGACGTTTTGGAATTACATTTGCCCATCCAATTGGCCTAAACTTGGTCAAATAATTGTGAAAATTGTTGTGATGAGTATTCACACCATGATCATGGCACAGTGTGAAGATTTTGGCATTTTATAAAATGCTGTTGCCGTGGCAACGCAAAGTTGATATGAAAAACAACTTGCCTTTGACAGCATTAGAATTATCAAAACATCACCAAAATTTGCACACACATCACCACCAGCTGAAGGAAGAAAACTGTATGCATCTCAGCACAACACGTGCTATAGCGCCCCCTACAGCATTTTTAACAAACAGCCCCTGCAGTACATTTAACCTACGTCCACAAAATTTGGGGGACATATAGAACACATCAGGACGCACAAAAAATCCTCTTGGAGCCACGCCCTAAACCCAACAGGAAGTCCGCCATTTTGAATTAATTGGACAAATTTTGACGAATGTTCTTCATTTTTGAGAACTATCTCCTCCTAGGGGATAACTCGCACAGACCTCAAATTTGACCAGTATATACACCAGGACATTATGATCAAAAGTTATAAAAATCTTCCTCCAGTGTCAAAGGGCGTGGCCATAGCGACCCCCTGAAGTTTGATCTTTCGCCATGAAACATCAACTGCTGTGTAAATATCTTCTGCTTGCTCCAATCTGCCTCAAACTTTACATGTTTAATCACACTCCTGCCCTGACCACATCCATGTGCCAAAATACATTCACAGCATTTGGCATAGCGCCCCCTGCAGCATTTGAAAAAATGGCCCACTCATCAAATTTAACCTACGTCTACAAAATTTGGCATGCATATGTAGCACATCAGTGTGAACAAAAAAGTCTCTTGGAGCCATTCTCTAAACCCAACAGGAAGTCGGCCATTTTGATTTCAATATCGGATTTTTGCTGTTTTTGCTCATTTTCAGAAATTAATTGCTCACAGACAGGAAATCCAAAACATCTGAAATTGCCACAATATATAGAACACATCTTCAGGTTGAAAATATGTGAAAATCATATGCCAAACCCAAAGGGCGTGGCCATGGCGGCCGACTGAACTTTGATGCTTCGCCAGGAAGGAGGAAGTCTTGTTAAATCCCCTGTATGTGCTGCTACCTGGCTCAAACTTTAAATGTGTGATCAGGTTACAGCCCTGATGATTTCCATAGACCAATATACAGTCACAGTGATAGCGCCACCTGTTGGATGGACAGTAAGTGCTGCATAAACAGTCTGTAATAATCCAATCTGCCAGAAATTTGACCTGTGTGTTCAGAATCCAGCCCTCGTTGCCTTCATGGGCCTAAATGCGCTCCCGGTCGCAGCATCGCCTGACGGACGTGCTTGGGGTCGCCGACCAGCAAGGGGTGCGAGGACCCGTTCATCGCTGCTTGCAGCTTTAATTATTAGGGGGCCAAGCCCGAGGGGCGTGGGACACGCGTATGCTGGCATACGCGTTTCCCAGGCCCGAAGGGCTGGGAACCCTATTGTAATCGTTCAGATTATTATTATTTACCCTTTTTATTTTTCCGTTGATAAAAGTCATGCTGCAGGCTACACCGTGCAAGGGAGGGTGGTGCAATTTGGAGGGTTGGTCCAGACCCTTGCCCTTACCTCAAATGCAAAAAATTGCACATGTTTGCCAGCAGGGGGCGCTATAACCAAGGGTAACATGTTTTGGGTTATAACTCCCACACCGTATGTCGTACATTCAAAAACCTTATATCCACAGATTCCCTGAATAGCACTGAATCATCTAGGATAAGCCACGCCCATTTCCGCCTATAATTTTTTTTCGCAATATCGCAAAAACTGGAAAACCTACTTTTTCGAACTCCTCCTTGAGTTTTTGTCCAATCAGCATGAAACTTGACACATACAGTCTTCAGTTGGCCCTGATCTAAAGTTATCAAAAGAATTTTGTTCCGTCTAAATATGCGCAAATTATTAACGCATAAATTTTTATAGCTAGCTATAAAACCGCCAACTGTTGCATATCTTGGTCAAAACAAATGCTAATAACACCAAACCTGAGATCTCATGTTGTCATGTGACTGTGTGGGTATGAGCAAAATTTGGCTCATGTTGGCCACTAGGGGGCGCTGCAACTATGGGAAATTCTTATCTTTTAAATGGCAAGACGCATTTTTCCCAAATTTGGTAGGTATGATGCTGGGTCACTCCTGAGTCCATATCTTAACGTTATTCATGAATGGTCAAAGTGGGCGTGGCTTATTACAAGATAAACAACAAACATTTATTTCAGCTCAAGTATTATGCTGAGGACTGTGAAATTTACAGGGTTTATATAGAAGAGCACACAGACCAGCCACACCAAAAATTGTGCGTCTACTCCACTAGGTGGCGCTATAACGGTTGCAAACGCACTTTGGCCTGTAACTTTCACGTTGCAAATCAGGTGTTCGTAAACTTTATATCTACGTGTTCCCTAAATAGTGTCGCATCTTCTGACATAGGCCATGCCCACTTCCACTGCACATTTCTCTGTCTACGTCTGTACACATCAGAAACCTACTTTTTCGAACTCCTCCTACAGTTTACACTCTATCTCCACCAAACTTCGCACATATAATCTCCAGATGTGCATGAGCAAAAGTTATCAAAAGAATTTTGCTACTCCAAAAAATGTGTGACTTATAAATACACATTTTTTTTGTGCTAGCTAAAAAGCACATACCGTTGCATATTTTTGTCAACGTGAAAGCTGTTGACATTGAACTCAACTCACTCGTGTCAAAGGTCAACCAGAGGCTCTGTGCCAAATTTGGCGCAAATTGGCCAATAGGGGGCGCTATAAACAGGAAAAATTCAAACGACATGAAAGTTGATCAGATTGGCACCAAATTTGGTGAGCATGATGTGGGTTCACTCCCGAGGCCAGCCGTAAAATGTAGTAATGTTTGGTCAAAGTGGGCGTGACTTGTTACAGCTGACACATTGAGCCTTTCACGCTTCCGCTGCTCTTCCCATTACCATTACAACACTGCTAGTGAGACGGTGGCCGGTATCCTGACGCTCACCCCGTGCCCGTGGTCCTGTTGGCCGGACCGCCGTTGGCTCCGCGAGACCTGGGCTCCGTGAGACCTGGGGACCGAGTCGCGCAAGGGGGCTTGGCCCCCTTTCATAACTGCTTGCAGTTCTAGTTATTATTATTATTATTAGGGTCCGAGCACCGAATGGTGCGAAGACCCTATTGTAATGCTAGAGATTATTATTATTAGGGTCCGAGCACCGAATGGTGCGAAGACCCTATTGTAATGCTAGAGATTATTATTAGGGTCCGAGCACCGAAGGGTGCGAAGACCCTATTGTAATGCTAGAGATTATTATTATTAGGGTCCGAGCACCGAATGGTGCGAAGACCCTATTGGAATGCTAGAGATTATTATTAGGGTCCGAGCACCGAATGGTGCGAAGACCCTATTGGAATGCTAGATATTATTAGGGTCCGAGCACCGAAGGGTGCGAAGACCCTATTGGAATGCTAGAGATTATTATTATTATTATTTTACCGCCAAATGAATTGCTTTTTTGAAGGCCTAAACATGCACCGATTCGCGTCAAAATCTGCACACACATCAGGACCGGTGAAAAATTTGATATTTTATGGGGTCTGTGCATGTGTGTCCCAAAATGGCTCCATAGCGCCCCCTGCAAAATTTAAAAAAGTGGTATTAGACTAACTGGAAGGACATTTCATCTACAGCTACAAAATTTGACAGGCATATTCAGCACATCAGGAAAGACAAAAAAGTCAATCATAGCCATGCTCTAAACCCAACAGGAAGTGACATATCTTGCGTTTACTGTGAAAAATCTGTGATGAACTCCTCCTAGGGGGTAAGTCTTAGAGACCTGAAATTTGGTCTGTACATACAACTGACCTTCCTGATGAAAAGTTATCAAAGTCTTCTATGTCGGTCAAAGGGTGTGGCCATGGCAGCCCCCCCGAATTACTGATCCTTCGCCATGAAACAGGAAGTGCTGGTCTAACTCTCTGAACATGCTCCAATCTGAATGAAACTTTACATGTAGGATCACAGACCTGCGCTGATGTCATCCATATGATAATATTCACTCACAGTCATAGCGCCACCTTGTGGCAACAGGATTTTTGCTTTTTTAATACTTTTATGTACTGTTGTCAACCCGTTGTCCAGATTCACCTCAGACCTTCTGACATAAGCCTGAACACATTGATGATGAATCACAGAGACAATGGTGACGTGTCATCGAAGGGCGTGTCTGTGGCACCGTGGCGAATTTTGATGTTTCGCCATGAAAATTCAAGGGTCTATATCTCAGCTGAACAAGAACTTATCTGCTCCAAACTTCACATTCAGAATGTCATGTACAGTCTGAAGACATCCACACTAAAAAATTTTGAAATAGTCATAGCGCCACCAACTGGCAACAGGATGTTTTGGAATTACATTTGCCCATCCCATTGCCCTAAACTTAGTCAAATAATTCTGAAAATTGGTGTGATGAGTCTTCACACCATGATCATGGCACAGTGTGAAGACTTTGCCATTTCATGAAATGCTGTTGCCGTGGCAACGCAAAGTTGATATGAAAACAACCTGCCTTTGACAGCATTAGAATTATCAAAACATCACCAAAATTTGCACACACATCACCACCAGCTGAAGGAAGAAAACTGTATGCATCTCAGCACAGCACGTGTAATAGCGCCCCCTACAGCATTTTTAACAAACAGCCCCTGCAGTACATTTAACCTACGTCCACAAAATTTGGGGGACATATAGAACACATCAGGACGCACAAAAAATCCTCTTGGAGCCACGCCCTAAACCCAACAGGAAGTCCGCCATTTTGAATTAATTGGACAAATTTAGACGAATGTTGTTCATTTTTGAGAACTATCTCCTCCTAGGGGATAAGTCATGCAGACCTCAAATTTGACCAGTATATACACCAGGACATTATGATCAAAAGTTATAAAAAGCTTCCTCCAATGTCAAAGGGCGTGGCCATAGCAACCCCCTGAAGTTTGATGCTTCGCCATGAAACATCAACTGCTGTGTAAATATCCTCTGCTTGCTCCAATCTGCCTCAAACTTTGCATGTTTAATCACACTCCTGCCCTGACCACATCCATGTGCCAAAATACATTCACAGCTTGTGGCATAGCGCCCCCTGCAGCATTTTAAAAAATGGCCCACTCATCAAATTTAACCTACGTCTACAAAATTTGGCATGCATATGTAACACATCAGTGTGAACAAAAAAGTCTCTTGGAGCCATTCTCTAAGCCCAACAGGAAGTCGGCCATTTTGATTTCAATGTGGGATTTTTGCTGTTTTTGCTCATTTTCAGAAATTAATTGCTCACAGACGATAACTCCAAAACATCTGAAATTGTGCCCATATATGGAACACATCTTCAGGTTGAAAATATGTGAAAATCATACGCCAAACCCAAAGGGCGTGGCCATGGCGGCCGACTGAACTTTGATGCTTCGCCAGAAAGGAGGAAGTCTTGTTAAATCCCCTGTATGTGCTGCTATCTGCCTCAAACTTTAAATGTGTGATCAGGTTACAGCCCTGATGATTTCCATAGACCAATATACAGTCACAGTGATAGCGCCACCTGTTGGATGGACAGTAAGTGCTGCATAAACAGTCTGTAATAATCCAATCTGGCAGAAATTTGACCTGTGTGTTCAGAATCCAGCCCTGGTTGCATTCATGGGCCTAAATGCGCTCCCGGTCGCAGCATCACCTGACGGACGTGCTTGGGGTCGCCGACCAGCAAGGGGTGCGAGGACCCGTTCATCGCTGCTTGCAGCTTTAATTATTATTATTATTTTACCGCCAAATGAATTGCTTTTTTGAGGGCCTAAACATGCACCGATTCGCGTCAAAATCTGCACACACATCAGGACCGGTGAAAAATTTGATATTTTATGGGGTCTGTGCATGTGTGTCCCAAAATGGCTCCATAGCGCCCCCTGCAAAATTTAAAAATGTGGTATTAGACTAACTGGAAGGACATTTCATCTACAGCTACAAAATTTGACAGGCATATTCAGCACATCAGGAAAGACAAAAAAGTCAATCATAGCCATGCTCTAAACCCAACAGGAAGTGACATATCTTGCGTTAACTGTGAAAAATCTGTGATGAACTCCTCCTAGGGGGTAAGTCTTAGAGACCTGAAATTTGGTCTGTACATACAACTGACCTTCCTGATGAAAAGTTATCAAAGTCTTCTATGTCGGTCAAAGGGTGTGGCCATGGCAGCCCCCCCGAATTACTGATCCTTCGCCATGCAACAGGAAGTGCTGGTCTAACTCTCTGAACATGCTCCAATCTGAATGAAACTTTACATGTAGGATCACAGACCTGCGCTGATGTCATCCATATGATAATATTCACTCACAGTCATAGCGCCACCTTGTGGCAACAGGATTTTTGCTTTTTTAATACTTTTATGTACTGTTGTCAACCCGTTGTCCAGATTCACCTCAGACCTTCTGACATAAGCCTGAACACATTGATGATGAATCACAGAGACAATGGTGACGTGTCATCGAAGGGCGTGTCTGTGGCACCGTGGCGAATTTTGATGTTTCGCCATGAAAATTCAAGGGTCTATATCTCAGCTGAACAAGAACCTATCTGCTCCAAACTTCACATTCAGAATGTCATGTACAGTCTGAAGACATCCACACTAAAAAATTTTGAAATAGTCATAGCGCCACCAACTGGCAACAGGATGTTTTGGAATTACATTTGCCCATCCCATTGCCCTAAACTTAGTCAAATAATTCTGAAAATTGGTGTGATGAGTCTTCACACCATGATCATGGCACAGTGTGAAGACTTTGCCATTTCATGAAATGCTGTTGCCGTGGCAACGCAAAGTTGATATGAAAACAACCTGCCTTTGACAGCATTAGAATTATCAAAACATCACCAAAATTTGCACACACATCACCACCAGCTGAAGGAAGAAAACTGTATGCATCTCAGCACAGCACGTGTTATAGCGCCCCCTACAGCATTTTTAACAAACAGCCCCTGCAGTACATTTAACCTACGTCCACAAAATTTGGGGGACATATAGAACACATCAGGACGCACAAAAAATCCTCTTGGAGCCACGCCCTAAACCCAACAGGAAGTCCGCCATTTTGAATTAATTGGACAAATTTGGACGAATGTTGTTCATTTTTGAGAACTATCTCCTCCTAGGGGATAAGTCATGCAGACCTCAAATTTGACCAGTATATACACCAGGACATTATGATCAAAAGTTATAAAAAGCTTCCCCCAATGTCAAAGGGCGTGGCCATAGCAACCCCCTGAAGTTTGATGCTTCGCCATGAAACATCAACTGCTGTGTAAATATCCTCTGCTTGCTCCAATCTGCCTCAAACTTTGCATGTTTAATCACACTCCTGCCCTGACCACATCCATGTGCCAAAATACATTCACAGCATGTGGCATAGCGCCCCCTGCAGCATTTTAAAAAATGGCACACTCATCAAATTTAACCTACGTCTACAAAATTTGGCATGCATATGTAGCACATCAGTGTGAACAAAAAAGTCTCTTGGAGCCATTCTCTAAACCCAACAGGAAGTCGGCAATTTGGATTTCAATGTTGGATTTTTGCTGTTTTTGCTCATTTTCAGAAATTAATTGCTCACAGACAGGAAATCCAAAACATCTGAAATTGCCACAATATATAGAACACATCTTCAGGTTGAAAATATGTGAAAATCATATGCCAAACCCAAAGGGCGTGGCCATGGCGGCCGACTGAACTTTGATGCTTCGCCAGGAAGGAGGAAGTCTTGTTAAATCCCCTGTATGTGCTGCTACCTGGCTCAAACTTTAAATGTGTGATCAGGTTACAGCCCTGATGATTTCCATAGACCAATATACAGTCGCAGTGATAGCGCCACCTGTTGGATGGACAGTAAGTGCTGCATAAACAGTCTGTAATAATCCAATCTGGCAGAAATTTGACCTGTGTGTTCAGAATCCAGCCCTGGTTGCATTCATGGGCCTAAATGCGCTCCCGGTCGCAGCATCGCCTGACGGACGTGCTTGGGGTCGCCGACCAGCAAGGGGTGCGAGGACCCGTTCATCGCTGCTTGCAGCTTTAATTAGGGTCCGAGCACCGAATGGTGCGAAGACCCTATTGTAATGCTAGAGATTATTATTATTATTAGGGTCCGAGCACCGAATGGTGCGAAGACCCTATTGGAATGCTAGAGATTATTATTATTATTATTAGGGTCCGAGCACCGAATGGTGCGAAGACCCTATTGTAATGCTAGAGATTATTATTATTATTATTATTATTATTATTATTATTATTATTTTACCGCCAAATGAATTGCTTTTTTGAGGGCCTAAACATGCACCGATTCGCGTCAAAATCTGCATACACATCAGGACCGGTGAAAAATTTCATATTTTATGGGGTCTGTGTATGTGTGTCCCAAAATGGCTCCATAGCGCCCCCTGCAAAATTTTAAAAAGTGGTATTAGACTAACTGGAAGGACATTTCATCTACAGCTACAAAATTTGACAGGCATATTCAGCACATCAGGAAAGACAAAAAAGTCAATCATAGCCATGCTCTAAACCCAACAGGAAGTGACATATCTTGCGTTTACTGTGAAAAATCTGTGATGAACTCCTCCTAGGGGGTAAGTCTTAGAGACCTGAAATTTGGTCCGTACATATATCAGACCTTCCTGATGAAAAGTTATAAAAATCTTCTATGTCGGTAAAAGGGTGTGGCCATGGCAGCCCCCCGAAATACTGATCCTTCGCCATGCCACAGGAAGTGCTGGTCTAACTCTCTGAACATGCTCCAATCTGAATGAAACTTTACATGTAGGATCACAGACCTGCGCTGATGTCATCCATATGATAATATTCACTCACAGTCATAGCGCCACCTTGTGGCAACAGGATTTTTGCTTTTTTAATACTTTTATGTACTGTTGTCAACCCGTTGTCCAGATTCACCTCAGACCTTCTGACATAAGCCTGAACACATTGATGATGAATCACAGAGACAATGGTGACGTGTCATCGAAGGGCGTGTCTGTGGCACCGTGGCGAATTTTGATGTTTCGCCATGAAAATTCAAGGGTCTATATCTCAGCTGAACAAGAACCTATCTGCTCCAAACTTCACATTCAGAATGTCATGTACAGTCTGAAGACATCCACACTAAAAAATTTTGAAATAGTCATAGCGCCACCAACTGGCAACAGGATGTTTTGGAATTACATTTGCCCATCCCATTGCCCTAAACTTAGTCAAATAATTCTGAAAATTGGTGTGATGAGTCTTCACACCATGATCATGGCACAGTGTGAAGACTTTGCCATTTCATGAAATGCTGTTGCCGTGGCAACGCAAAGTTGATATGAAAACAACCTGCCTTTGACAGCATTAGAATTATCAAAACATCACCAAAATTTGCACACACATCACCACCAGCTGAAGGAAGAAAACTGTATGCATCTCAGCACAACACGTGCTATAGCGCCCCCTACAGCATTTTTAACAAACAGCCCCTGCAGTACATTTAACCTACGTCCACAAAATTTGGGGGACATATAGAACACATCAGGACGCACAAAAAATCCTCTTGGAGCCACGCCCTAAACCCAACAGGAAGTCCGCCATTTTGAATTAATTGGACAAATTTGGACGAATGTTGTTCATTTTTGAGAACTATCTCCTCCTAGGGGATAAGTCATGCAGACCTCAAATTTTACCAGTATATACACCAGGACATTATGATCAAAAGTTATAAAAAGCTTCCTCCAATGTCAAAGGGCGTGGCCATAGCAACCCCCTGAAGTTTGATGCTTCGCCATGAAACATCAACTGCTGTGTAAATATCCTCTGCTTGCTCCAATCTGCCTCAAACTTTGCATGTTTAATCACACTCCTGCCCTGACCACATCCATGTGCCAAAATACATTCACGGCATGTGGCATAGCGCCCCCTGCAGCATTTTAAAAAATGGCCCACTCATCAAATTTAACCTACGTCTACAAAATTTGGCATGCATATGTAACACATCAGTGTCAACAAAAAAGTCTCTTGGAGCCATTCTCTAAGCCCAACAGGAAGTCGGCCATTTTGATTTCAATGTGGGATTTTTGCTGTTTTTGCTCATTTTCAGAAATTAATTGCTCACAGACGATAACTCCAAAACATCTGAAATTGTGCCCATATATGGAACACATCTTCAGGTTGAAAATATGTGAAAATCATACGCCAAACCCAAAGGGCGTGGCCATGGCGGCCGACTGAACTTTGATGCTTCGCCAGAAAGGAGGAAGTCTTGTTAAATCCCCTGTATGTGCTGCTATCTGCCTCAAACTTTAAATGTGTGATCAGGTTACAGCCCTGATGATTTCCATAGACCAATATACAGTCGCAGTGATAGCGCCACCTGTTGGATGGACAGTAAGTGCTGCATAAACACTCTGTAATAATCCAATCTGCCAGAAATTTGACCTGTGTGTTCAGAATCCAGCCCTCGTTGCCTTCATGGGCCTAAATGCGCTCCCGGTCGCAGCATCGCCTGACGGACGTGCTTGGGGTCGCCGACCAGCAAGGGGTGCGAGGACCCGTTCATCGCTGCTTGCAGCTTTAATTATTATTATTACCGCCAAATGAATTGCTTTTTTGAGGGCCTAAACATGCACCGATTCGCGTCAAAATCTGCACACACATCAGGACCGGTGAAAAATTTGATATTTTATGGGGTCTGTGCATGTGTGTCCCAAAATGGCTCCATAGCGCCCCCTGCAAAATTTTAAAAAGTGGTATTAGACTAACTGGAAGGACATTTCATCAACAGCTACAAAATTTGGCCAGCATATTCAGCACATCAGGAAAGACAAAAAAGTCAATCATAGCCATGCTCTATACCCAACAGGAAGTGACATATCTTGCATTAACTGTGAAAAATCTGTGATGAACTCCTCCTAGGGGGTAAGTCTTAGAGACCTGAAATTTGGTCCGTACATACAACAGACCTTCCTGATGAAAAGTTATAAAAGTCTTCTATGTCGGTCAAAGGGTGTGGCCATGGCAGCCCCCCGAAATACTGATCCTTCGCCATGAAACAGGAAGTGCAGGTCTAACTCTCTGAACATGCTCCAATCTGAATGAAACTTTACATGTAGGATCACAGACCTGAGCTGATGTCATCCATATGATAATATTCACTCACAGTCATAGCGCCACCTTGTGGCAACAGGAGTTTTGCTTTTTTTAATACTTTTATGTACTGTTGTCAACCCGTTGTCCAGATTCACCTCAGACCTTCTGACATAAGCCTGAACACATTGATGATGAATCACAGAGATGTGAAGATTTTGGCATTTTATAAAACGCTGTTGCCGTGGCAACGCAAAGTTGATATGAAAAACAACTTGCCTTTGACAGCATAAGAATTATCAAAACATCACCAAAATTTGCACACACATCACCACCAGTGAAAGGAAGAAAACTGTATGCATCTCAGCACAGCACGTGTTATAGCGCCCCCTACAGCATTTTTAACAAACAGCCCCTGCAGTACGTTTAACCTATGTCCACAAAATTTGGGGGACATATAGAACACATCAAGACGCACAAAAAATCCTCTTGGAGCCATGCCCTAAACCCAACAGGAAGTCCGCCATTTTGAATTAATTGGACAAATTTTGACGAATGTTGTTCATTTTTGAGAACTATCTCCTCCTAGAGGATAACTCGCACAGACCTCAAATTTGACCAGTATATACACCAGGACATTATGATCAAAAGTTATAAAAAGATTCCTCCAATGTCAAAGGGTGTGTCTGTGGCGGCGTGGCGAACTTCGATGTCTCGCCATGACTACTAAAGTGTTTATATCTCAGCTGTACATTATCCGATCTGGCCCAAATTTCATGTGCTGGACAACAGTCCACTTCTGAACACATCCACATTTTAAAATTTAGTCATAGTCATAGCGTCACCTAGTGGTAAAAGGATTCTCTCTAACGAGGACATTTGTCCTTACCACTGCTCCATACTTTGTGATATCATCCTGAAATTTGTCCAGTATATACAACAGGCCTTAAAGATGAGAAGTTATCAAAATCTTCCACAAAAGTCAAAGGATGTGCGCGTGGTGGCCCTCTGACCTTTATGTACTTTTACCATTGTACAGCAGCTCTGGATTAAATCCAGATAAATGGTGCAACGCTGACACCTACTGTTCAAATCGTATAAATGCAGATCTGTGTCATTGTAGAAAAATCCCTCTGTTTCAATACATTTTAATGTATTATTATTATTTGGTTGACCGTATTCAACTGAAATTTGGTGACATAAGCCTCAAGATGTTGATGATGATTCATGGAGAAAACTGTGGCGGCGTGGCGAACTTGATGTCTCGCCATGACTACTAAAGTGTTTATATCTCAGCTGTACATGATCCAATCTATCTCAAATTTTATATTCTGGACAAGAGTCCACTTCTGAACACATCCACATTTTAAAATTTAGTCATAGTCATAGCACCACCGATTGGTAACAGGAACTTAAAGACAGTATATTTGCAGGTATCATTGCTTCAAACTTTGCAATATAAGCAATATATATATAAAGCTGACGTGCAAAGGCTCATGTCTCTCCCAAAACCTTTCACTCATGTTTTAAAACTAAATTTCTTTCTCATATAAATAGTCAGTGCCACCAAAAATGCACTGACTATTCTCAATTGCTTTGGCTCATTTCTTGAAACAGACCAGACATTCTCAACACTCTTGGTGCTTTTGCCAAAATAACCTGGATGGTTCAGCACAACACCATGGTTCACCTGCAAAAGCTCATATCTCTCCCAAAACAGTTCACACGACTGGTCAAAACTAAATTCTATTCTCATATAAATAGTCAGTGCCACCAAAATTCATTGTCCCTTTGGCATTGTGTGAGCACTCTTATAAATGTCTATTCATATAATGGTTTGTGTCATTTGAAAACAAAATAGCATTTTGCGAAGTAATAACATCATTTTGAATGTAAAGTTTCAATTGAAGGAGAATTGAGGGCTTTTGCTCATTGTGTGTGTGTGTTTTCTGATTTGTATGCAGAGTTCTGAAATATGAGGCATGCTTTCAGAAAATGTGTGTAAACAATCGAGAAAACTGTATTGACACACATAAAGTAACTTTCATACATCAGAGTAAAAAGAACATCTATACAGCATTACATACTGTAATATAAACACATCAATAAACAACAAGGAACATTATATGGAGCCTACAGTGCTGTAAATAAAGCTGTCCTCACCGTCCCTCTCCTGGCCACCGTATGTTCATGACTAATCCTGACAACTGAACAGACTATTGTGCATGTGATGACTTACACAATGAAATGATGCTGACATGTTTTGGAGTGAACGACCATTAGACTGAGAAGTCAACAATCAGTTTAGATCAACAAGATCTATTCACTTGGATATTGTGCTAAATGAAGGCTACCTGTACTGAATCATTTGCAAAGATGTACTGAGACAATTACTAAGATGTTTGCAATTTGATGAAATGAAGGAGAAATTCCAGTCTGTTGTGAACAATTGCCAAGTAGTTTGGACGTTTGTCCATGTTGTTTTGAGAATGTAATTTTAGTTTCGAGAAATGAGCCAAACCTATGGAGAAAAACTGTACAAACAACGATATATCAAATATGTATTTCAACTAGTTTAATTATACATTCATCAATATTCATATCATCACAGATTGTAGCTAGAAAAGCACCCAGAGAGCACAGACCTCCGCCAAGCTACTCCAGTCCACCCCAACACAATCTCCCAACGACAAAGTATACTTAAAAAACACTCAACATCTTTGTGCTATATATGTGCTATATATGTGCTCTGTGCTACCACAAGGTGGCACTGCAGGGCTTTCTAACACTCCCAATGTTAAAAATCTTTTAAAAAATTCCCAGATCCAGATAGTGATCTGGATCACTATCTGGATCTGGATCACTCCAGATCCAGATAGTGATCTGGATTACTCCCAAAACTCAATCATTTGTTCCTTGTCCCTTTTCACAGGGGCTGAGGGGGGCAACTTCCACTTCATTTCATGTGCGGTCAATATGACCGCCTATGGCCAGAATAGGTACAAATGATTATGTCTTCTTTGTCTTTTTTTTAAATCATGAAAAAAAATTAGTTTTTAAACTAGTTTAAATATGTCCAAGGTACATGGTGGCGTGTCACTGCCATTTATAAATATAAATCTTGCATCCAACACTGATCTATTAGAATGATTCACAGATTCATGTCTTTA
>JAMOIN010000697.1:98879-147852 GCA_024666655.1 Dascyllus trimaculatus | reverse complement strand
GATTGAATATGTGAATATTTATGAATGAATAAGTCGTATTTTGGAGGCTGCAGTCAGAAAAAATCACCACATTCTCACAAAAATAGAACTTAAACACTGAAGCTGAACAACTGGAAAGTAAACGTTTTAAACTGCAGCGACTCATCAATAACGTAACTTAATCGTTTTTTTAAACAAATTTTAACGTCTTCAACATTTGTACTATTGGAGTGAGCTGTAACACAATACTCATATTTAAAACTAGAATCCTCCATCCATCTTCTCCGTCAGCAGTTAAAACTCCAGCTGTTGATCCAACTGTCTCCGGTGCGCAATGAATCATGGGATATTTGACGCTACGAAGGATCCACCAATGCATCCTTCAAATCCTTGGAAAAGAAGGACGCATTCGTTGGCCGCATTTGAAGGAGTCTTGAAGTTTTAATGAAATGGGACGGCCTTAGTCGCATCGCTGTGACGTATGCGGCCGAATAATGCAGCCTAGAAGGATGCAGCCCCTGAACTGGGACACAGCTAGAGAGTCTTCTTCCTGAAGGGGGCGGGGACTGGGACAGCTCAGCTCTATTTAAAGCTACAGACACTGAAACAGTTGGTTCATAACAGGACGAAAACCAGGAGTTATTGAGAAATAAACCATCTTTGTGGTATTCTGAGCTGAAAAAAGCACGTTAACGCGACCTTTTTCACACATCTGAACGCATTTTATGGTAATAATAAGGAGTAAAACTCGTTCTCACCCTGAACCGCTGGAAGTAGAGGCTGTTGCGACCTTTGACCCTCCCCATGACAAACAGGAAGTCGGGCGTGAGGACGAACGGCACGCGCTCCCTCCGCACGCCCAGGAAGTGCTTCCTGTTTCCCAGGATGTGACCGAAGTCGATGTGGAACAAGTTTCCTACAAGACCCAGGAAACCACCAATGACTGTCAGCTCATCTGGTTTTACAGTTTAATATCATTTCACAACAGGTTTCGTTTCCTTGCAACACGGACCAAAGGCTCATCTCATTCCATTAACTTCAGCCTCCTCGACTCCTTGATGAAATCTTTTTTGGCCCAGTTTCTCGTGCCGTTGCCACCAATTTGTTGAGTTCAAATGCCAACAGGCTTTCTCAGGAATGTTCAGCTGCACCTTTAACAGCCAGTGGAAAGTAAAACAGGACTCGTGTTTCATACCTTGGTCTGTGATCATGATGTTGTCGTTGTGCCGATCTCCTATTCCCAGAACGTATGTGGCGACGCAGTAACCAGCACAGGACTTGACAAACTTCTCCACAGTGTTGTAGTGCTACAGGCGAAAGCATCAAGTATCAAGTATTAGCATTAATTATCAAGTATCAAGTGTTAGCATCAATTATCAGGTATCAAATGTTAGCATCAATTATCAAGTATTAGGATCAAGTATTAGCATCAAGTATTAGCATCAAGTATAAAATCTTAGCATTAATATAGCATTGATATATCAATTATGAGCATCAAGTATCAAGAATTACCATCAAGTATTAGCATCAAGTATAAAATCAGTGTTGTAGTGCTGCAGGCGAAAGCATCAAGTGTCAGAATCAAGTATCAAGTATCAAGTGTTAGCATCAGTTATCAAGTATTACCATTAATTATCAAGTATTAAAAGTTACCATCAATTACCAAGTATTAGGATCAAGCATTAGCATCAAGTATCAAGTATTAGCATCTAGTATCAAGTGTTAGCATCAATTATCAAGTATTAGGCTCAAGTATTAGCATCAAGTATTAAATATTAGCATCAAGTATTAGCATCAAGTATCAAGTCTTAGCATTCAGAATCAAGTACTAGCATCAGGTATTACCATCAAGTATTTGTATCGAGTAGTAAGTGTTAGCATCAATTATCAGGTATTAGCATCAAGTATTAGCATCAAGTATAAAATCTTAGCATTGATATAGCATTGATATATCAAGTATGAGCATCAGGTATTAGCATGAAATATCAAGCATTAGCATCGAGTATTAGCATCAAGTATCAAGCATTAGCATCAAGTATTAGCATCAAGTATCACGTCTTAGCATCAAGTATAGTTGATGTTAAAATTTGATACTTGATGCTCATACTTGATACTTCATGCTAATACCTGTATCAAGTATCAAGTCTTAATCTTAGCATCAAGTATACCTGATGCTAAGATTTTATACTTGATGCTAATACTTGATGCTAATACTGGATGGTCATTCTTGATACTTGATGCTAAGATTTGATACTTGATGCTAATACTTGTGATAGTGATATAAGTGATAAGTGATAGTGAGTATAGATATATATGTACTTGATATATCAGGTATTAGCATCAGGTATTAGCATCAATTACCAAGCATTAGCATCAAGTATTAGCATCAAAATTTACTCAGTTCCAATGCATTCATTACACATTATAAGCCTATGATTAGTCAATGGAAATAAATAATTAGCAGCTTCCACTTTTCACACAAAATCCTTAATTTTTACTGGTTGTAATAAATTAAACAATCATTAGTTGCAGCCTTAAGGAGCACTAATGTGCGGCTTCATCTACATAGTTACAGCAGAAGTTATTAGCTGATCTATAACCTCTAATTAGTCCACTGACTCACACCACTGCCATTAATATTACTCACAATTTCCTGCAGTGGACACTTGGACTTGAGCCACTCGAACAGAGCGTCGTTTCTGAAGGCAGCAGTCGTTCCTCCGTGGTTCCTCTGAACGGCAGCGATGGTCGCAGCGTTCCTCACAATCTCAATCATGCCTGCAATGAAACAAAAGTCTCCTCAGAAATGATCCGATCAGAGACTTTTCAGAAGCACTAGTTTCTCTACAAACGAGGCCCGTTCATTCACTTCCCGCTGAGTTCCTCCGTCGTCTTTCTGTCATGTTATTAGGTTGTTTGTATCGGACAAAAGGGCTGATCTGGGTCCTTCTAGGGAAACAAAATAAGTTGGTACCGATGTTGTGTCCTGTGGAGATGCATCCGTACGGAATGAGGTTCAGATCCAGAGATTTCTCCTGCCAGATCGAGTCCATCACCACCAGAGTCTAAACAGGAAGGAGCACCACATCGGGAGTCACCCCACCCAGAAGTAGAAAACATCCAGCAGCATTCTGACGTGGTTTAAGGAAATAAAAAAGACCACCTGAATGACCAGCATGTCCTGTCGGAGGTCGTCCCCCTCTTTGAAGATGATTCCCACTGGTGTCGCTGGAGTCGGCGACGGCATCGGAGAGAACTCCAGCCACAGAGGCTTCTTCTTAGACGCCATCACTTTGCATTTATCCAGCTGGTTGAGAGAGAAAAGGGAAGGTTTGTTATAGAAGTCCTTTTATTTTTGCATTTTTCTTATACATAAATGTTCCAGATCATCAAACTAATATTTATATTTATTCAATGTTGGACAGAGAAAACCCACAAAACACAATCATTGAAACCTGTATCAAAACAAAATAAGTGAAAAAGTAATTGCCCCCCTGAACCTGATACCTGGTTGGTCTCTTGGCAGCAACAGTTAAATGTTGGTTCCAGCTTGTGATCAGTCTTTTCCATCACCATGGAGGAATGTTGGTCCACTCTTCTCTAGAATAGTTTGAATTCAGTCACATTAGATGACTTTTCCATCATGAACTGAACTTTTAAGGTCTGGAACCAGCATCTCAGTTGGATCCAAGTCCAGACTTTGACTCCAGAACCTACATTTAGTTCTTTCTGAGCCCCTCAGAGGTGGACTTGCTTGTGGTCTTTGGGTCTTCGTCTTGCTGCATGAACCATTAGTGTTGAGCTTCAGGTCATGAACTGATGGTGGAGATTCTCCAGGAGGATTTTCTGATAGAGAGCAGAATTCATGGCTCCATCAGTGATGACAAGTGGTCCAGGTCCTCCAACCATCACACTACCACCACCATGGTTCACTGTTGGTAGATGTTCTTCTGGTGGATGCAGTATCAGCTTTACTCCAGATGTAACGGACCCATGTCTTCTAAAAGTTCCACCTTTGACTCATCAGTCCACAGGATGTTATCCAGAAGTCTTGGAGCTCATCCAGATGAACCTTTATGTTGTTTTTGGTCAGTAGTGGTTTGATCCTTCAACTCTCCATGGATCCATTTCCTCCCAGAGTCTTCCTCATTGTGGAATCATGTAGACGGACCTTAACTGAGGCCAGTGAGGTCTGCAGGTCTTTAGATGTTCCTCTGGGTTCTTCTGTGACTCCTGGATTAGATATGGATGCTCTTGGAGAAATGTTGGTGGTTGGTCCACTCCTGGGAAGGTCCACCACTGTTCCATGTTCCTCCATTAGTGGATAAAGTCTCTCACTGTGCTTCTCTGGAGTCCCAGAGCCTCAGCAATGGCTTTGTAACCCTCCAGACTGATGGACGTCAGTGACTTTGTTCCTCATGTGTTCTTGGATCTCTTTAGAACGTGGCATCATGTGCTGCTTTTAGAGACCCTTTAGCTGCTTCACAACACCAGACAGGTTCTATTAGTGATGTTTAGATCCAACAAGCCTGGCAGTGATCAGATGTGGGTGTGGATGGAGAGACTGAACCCAATGGTAGACTGGTAGCTAAGGGGGGAATTACTTTCTCACAGCACTGTACTGTATGTTCAGCTATATATGATCAAAAATGGGGCGTTAGGGTGTAAATAAAAAAGCAACAGAACATTTCCTTTTCACATCCAGTTTGCAAACAGAAACAGAACAACAGTAAAACTCACCAGGATCCTTCCGGCTTTGATTCGAGGGTCGAAGGGCAGCAGGAATTCATCAGGCAGGTCACTGTTCCTGAGGAGCTCTTGAAGCCTGAGAGGAGCTGAAAGAAGAGCAACAAGCAGGTCAAGCCAGTGATCCACATCTGGATGTAATTATATAGAAGACATACAGTGTTTGAGCAGAGCTGTAGGTCTGATCATTATAAAGGAAGCAAAGGTAGATCAAAGCCATTTTACAGAAGGAAGGGATTATTTTTATGGAAGAAACTCCTAAATATGTGACTAGAATTCATAGAGATGAGATTTTAGTGGTTTAATCAATGTCTGGAGAGGAACTTTAAGGGTCCAATAACTGAAAATTCAATTATTTTGTTTTGTATATTGAAAAAACTACAAGGCTGCCTCCCAGTTTTACAGGGCGACAAGCATTAATTCAGTTTCTACGTGGAAACTGAGTAATTAATCGTCATCAAACTAAAACTGTGTATATTCCTGCTTCAGGGTGAACTGTTTAGAATCAGTCCACCTGGTTTATTTACTTTGTAGAGTTTCTTCTGTTAGCTCTGAAATGTCTCAGAGATGGCCAAATGTTCTGCTGTTGGCTTCCAGAGTGAACACAAGGGTCTTCATGTACGGCCAACATCGAAGGAACTGAAGATCCATTGGGTTGCTTTTATTTTTAATGGCAACGTCCCCATAACAACAGGAAAATGCAGCTAATGTGGCTAACGTTAGCATTAGCTTTGATGTTCTGTCCACAGGTCAGAGCTCCGTGGAAACTGTAACCCTGAGGGACATTCAGAGATGGTGGAAACTCTAATTTAAGCAGCTGTCAGCTTCTCTCCTGCTCTCTGTGCTCACATTTTAATGCAGCCGAATTCCCAGTAAAGCCGTTCTCCTTCGTCAGACAACAGAACGACTAGTTTTAATTTTGACGACAACATCACCACAACAACAGGACATTCCTAAGTGTTGCATTTTGTTGGACATCTTTGTGTGGACCTTTAACGCTTGTAAACTTTGTCAGAACTCGACTCGACACATCTGTTGTGTTATTCACTGGTTGGAGAGCGCCAGATGTGCAGCACAGCTTCATATACATAGAGGAACCTACAATACGTTATGTGGACGATATGTTATGTGAAGGATGTGGATGAAGGTGATTGGATGAAGCTCAGCGCCAAGAGACATGGACACATCTGTCCGTCAACGAAGGATGAGCCTGAGTCTAAACCACGACTCTTCTTCTATTCTACATTATTAATTTTTTGTTATCATTAGCTCAAAGATCGGACTGTTCATGAGGGCTTCAGTTATTTTTTCATATTTCAGCTCCCTCATAATCAGAGACTACTTGATCTACTTGTCCGATATTACAGATTCTGAATTCAAGCCTTGATGAGAAATAACAGAGAACATTTCAGGTTTTTATCTTTAATGGTTCCTGAGATGTTGTCGTTCAAACAGCCTCAGATTTCAACATGAGAATAAACCTGCTGAAGGTGTGTCGACGGGTGATTTTTAGATGACTGTGTGTGTTTAAAGTGTTCTCAGCTGCGTCCCACCTGTGGACGGCAGGTCGGTCTTGTCTGGATAGAGGCTCTTGATGAGCAGAGCCACCTCCTGCAGGGCCTCCACAGCCTGGACCTGCTGGCTGAAGCTGTCCAGCATCGCCTGGCCGCAGCCCAGCAGGTAGGCCTCCAGGATCACCGCCATCCGCCGGCGGAAGTAAGGACACCCGGCCACCTCGCTGCGGACGTACCAGAAGAAGAAGTGGCCGATTCTCTTGCTCTGCAGATCAGAAAAGTTTAAACTCAACCAGAGGTGGTCGAGCAGAAGGAACCTGATGCTTTAAGCTCATGTGACAGAACAGATCTACGAAGAAAAATATAAAGGCCCCATGTGAAATACTGATGCCACATGAAGTGCACCACCCAAAGTGAGCGTATACTGTCTGGTACTTGTACTGAATGGATGTTTCTCTTGATTAGTGTCCCAAATTTGGGTCCACCACTGCCTCAGTGATGCATTAATTCCATTCAGTCCATGGGTGTTGCATATCCAGACGCTGCTCCAACACAATGAGCAGTACTCAGACACTCCTTATACTGGGGACAATAAAAGGCCACCCCAACATGTCACATGTTGACCAAAGCAGCAACGCCTCAGATGACTCCGGTCATGAGGGAACGTGTCATTGGCATGTTGGAAGCAGGAATGTCCACCAGAGCGGTCGCTGTGCAGCTGAATGTTCACTATCAGACGACAGGACGTTTGAGAGTTGGTTTCCAACAGACGGGAAGTACTGCAAATCCACCTCATCCACGTCGGCCACGTGTGACCACCCCAGCACAGGATGGACACATCCGGCTTGTTCACTTGTGGGATGGTCTCAGAGCAGCGACACGTACAGCAGATGAAACCTTTGGTCTGACAACAGACGCATCACACCAACATGCCACTGACACATTCCCTCATGACCGGAGTCATCTGAGGCGTTGCTGCTTTGGTCAACATGTGACATGTTGGGGTGGCCTTTTATTGTCCCCAGGATAAGGAGTGTCTGAGTACTGCTCATTGTGTTGGAGCAGCGTCTGGATATGCCACACCCATGGACTGAATGGAATTAATGCATCACTGAGGCAGTGGTGGACTCAAATTTGGGACACCAATCAAGAGAAACATCCATTTTGTACAAGTACCAGACAGTATACGCTCACTTTGGGTGGTGCACTTCATGTGGCATCAATATTTCACATGGGGTGTTTATATTTTTGTTCAGTGTAGATTTATTCTGCTCTGTACTGATCTATTAAAAAAGCTCCAACCTGAACACATTCTCCAACGTCTCCCCTGAAAGTCTGCCAGCTTGTAAAATAAAATGAAGTGATTCTCTCAGAGTGTATTAAAGTCTAGTTTAGCAAAACGTTTGGGAGGAAAAACAACATTATTCATACGACTGCAGATCAGCAGTGCTGCAGGGAGGAATGATGCTAATGACAGACCTACAGGGATTCATCAGCGGCGTTTTGCTCATAACAGCCTGAAGGTCTGAGAGAAATAAGTAGAAGTTCAGCCCACAAGTGAATAAGCTTCAGTACGTCTGCTAATGTTTTATTTTAAGGTAAATGTGCTCGTCTTTGTTAAACAGAACCCAAACATTAATTCTCTCCACCTGTAGATTTAGGTTATCTATCTTATATTGTCCCCACATCTATATATTCATATATTAGTGCTGGTTTCACTGTAAATAACACCATTAATGCTGCTTTTGCACATCTGGTTAGACGCTAAACTGTATTTCATCATCTTAATACTCTGTGAAAAGACAATAAAGTTGAATCTAAGCTAATTAAATTTAATCTGTTATTTAATTTAACTGATATTCTTTTTAATTTGCTGTTTTGCACACCTTTATACTGTAAAGTTGACACTTGCATTAAAAAAGGATTAATTCCAGATTAGCACCCTTGATTTATGACGTTTACTAGAATTAACAGCCTTAAAGAGACACAGCAGTGAAATATTGTTAAATAACAGAATCTACTAGAAATATTACTGACAACATGACTGACAACCCTACATGCTCCTACAGTCTAATACAGTGGTTCTCAACTGGTGGATCGGGACCCAAAAGTGGGTCATAAAGCCATTTTTAGGGTCGCAGAAGCTTTCCCCTCCAAAAAAAGCAGTGGTATAAAGTCTTTTATTTTGAAGGACATGTTTCTTATGACTCAGTTTGCTTTCAACAGCAGGATATTTAGTGGTGGTGACACCAGTAGTTGCCCACTATTACCTCTAGATTTGGCTTATTGGAGAAATTTATGCTAAAACGAGCCAAAAATGAACCAAAATGTGCTCAGAATCTGTCAAAATGGACCAAAATATGCCCAGAACTTGGCAAAAGTGTCCAAATATACCAAAATGAGGAAAAAATAAGCCAAATTTTCACTAGTTGTATCAAAGTGCGTTGAGACTCCACCCAAATAAACCTTAATTTGTCAACAGGAACAGCAAACTTAAAAAGTTTGGGTCGCGACCGTTATTAGTAGAGACATAGTGGATCCTGAGGCTGGACCAGTTGAGAACCACTGGTCTAATATGAGCCGTTTACACTGAACAATGGATGCAGCTCGACTCACCCGCAGAGCTCGTTGGATGAGGTACCGAGCGAGGAAACTGTCGTGGTATGGTTCCACTTTAAGAGTCTGTAGGAATAAAAACGGTGAAATGAAAACGGTAAATAATCTAAACAGCCTCTTTAGGTCCTTTAAGAACTCAACCTTGCAGAAAAATGCTTTCATTTCTTAGCAAAGGCCGGTGTTCCGGTTCAACTGGTGATCAGGTTAACTGGAGATCAGGTTAACTGGTGATCAGGTTAACTGCTGATCAGGTTAACTGGCGATCAGGTTAACTGGTGATGTTTGCTGCTCCAGATGTTTCGTCCCGACCAGACCTGCCTGCATGTGTGAAGATAAAGATACTAGATAAAGACGACGTCGCTGAAAAACGTCAACATCACTTGTTAATAAAGTCTAGATAATGTCAGGATCATCTACAGACAGCAAAACCAAACCTGCTGGTCAAAATAAAAAACACAGAATCTTCACTATGGTGACAGGATTCGAACTGATGAGATCCAACGTATAAAACAGGAGAGCATCTAACTCACTACGCCAGCGAGTGACACGACAAGCAACCTGTTTCACCTGTACAGATCTTTTTCATTCTGCCAGGTGTTCAACACATGATGATCATCCTGGAAACACGCTCATGTTAACTGTAGATAGTCACAAGTTAACCTGGGCAGCCTACGTTGACTGTGGAGGGACGTGCCTAAAGCTCCGCCATCTTGGTACAGGGCTAGCAGAGGGGGGAGTGAATGTAAGTCTATGGAGGTAAGAGGTACTCCACAATCTTAAAGTAGAATTATTCACTGAATTTTCGACCGATTTCCAAACGGTTTGGTTTGTTAAAAACGTCACACATGTAGCTTTGACACAGGATGCTTGGATGCTTTTGTTCTATTTATGTCTGCCTGTCCGTCCTCCATGTCTGACGTTTGTAACAAACAATATATGTTGACAACTGATGGATTTATGATCACTTTTATAGTGCAGACATGTCATTCCTCTATAGACGTAATGCACTGTAGGGGCGAGTGGCACTGTACCAAGATGGCCGCCGCGTAGGCACGTCGGCTCCAATCGGCAGCTTGGCGTCTACGTATATATGTCTATGGATGAAACGGGGTGCTTGTCGTGTCACGTGCTGGCGTAGTGAGTTAGATGCTCGTCTTCTGTTTTATACTTTAGATCACATCAGTTCGAATCCTGTCACCGTAGTGAAGATTCTGTGTTTTTTATTTTAACCAGCAGGTTTGGTTTTGCCGTCTGTAGATGACATGATCTAGACTTTATTAACTAGTGATGTTGACGTATTTCAGCGACGTCGTCTTTATCTAGTATCTTTATCTTCACGCATGCAGGCAGGTCTGGTCGGGACGAATATGCAAACGAAACATCTGGAGCAGCAAACATCACCAGTTAACCTGGAACACCGGCACAATGAAGCGTCTTTTTGTGATCTGGCTTCACTAAACTGAACAGCCCCAGTCTGATATGGAGTCTTACGAGGCTGGTTACCAACCGTGCAGGTCAACGTTAAGTTTCTCAGCCTGCTCTGAGCACGTTTACGTGAAACAGACGAGTTAGAAACAGATAAAAACCATAAAAACTAAGATTTTAAACAGCTGCAAGAGACTGAATGCCAACAGGTTCATCAACATCCCGACCAGATTGTTGAGGCGTGAGTAGATCTAAACTATAATTACAGCTGGACGTTGCATTAAATGAATGTGTTGCTTGGATGTTTTGATTCTTTCAGCTGCTTGGTGGCGTTAAACGTTTAGGGGGCAAGTAAACAGCAAACAGGAAAAACCCGAGTAGACTTCCAGCGATTAGTCTTGGAGTAAACAAGCAGTAAGGCTTTAGTGTTTTGTGATTACGGCGCTCTGCAAATCCATACAGATTAATGCAGCTCGAACACCTCTCGCCCTTTCCGTCTGCACGCCGATCTCTGTGGATCTCCTGACGCCGACGTTTAAGACAACAAGCAGGAGGCGTTTTAGCGCGAGTTGATCCGGAAGATGCTCCGGAGGATTCGAGGCGTTCAGCCCTGAAGGTATCAAGAAGTAAAACCACCGTCATAAAGACCCGAGTGCAGAGACAACGGCCACTTAGGTCTTTTAGGTCTATTAATGGAACAAGCTTTAATAAGGAAACTTACTGGGCTGTAAAGGTGAACAAACTGAAGGTAATCCAGGCACAAGAAACCCAACAAAACTAAATCCATAGAAATAAAAGAACAAAAAAAACACAAACTATAGGTGGAAGAAGAAGAACTGACGGGAGAACATGAAGGCAACGAAACAGGACAAAGACAGAGACGAGGCTGTTTAAACCCTAAGAACTGACACAGCTGGAAATAATCAGGGTCGTCAAAAGGGCAAAGAATGAAAGTAAAACCACAAGCGACGCACAAGGAAAGGCGATTTCAAAATAAAACAGGAAGTAACCGAAAAGGGACATGAAACCTGCAAATCGGCAACAAAAAAAAAGGCACGAAAAATAAAATAAAGAAGGCAATCCAACAAAACTAATTCAAAAATAAAAGAAGAAAAAAACACAAACCTTAGTTGGAAGAAGAAGAACAGAGAGGAGAACATGAAGGCAACGAAACAGGACAAAGTTAGAGATCAGGCTATAAGGAATAAAAGTAAAAACACAAGCGACGCACGAGGAAAGGCAATTTCAAAATAAAACAGGAAGTAACCGAAAAGGACACGTAACCTACAAAAAAAAAAAGGTACGAAAAAATAAAATAAAGAAGGAAATTCAACAAAACTAAAACAATACAACAAACCTTAGGTGGAAGAAGAAGAACTGACAGGAGAACATGAAGGCAACGAAACAGGACAAACTGACCAAAACAAAGTTAGAGATCAGGGTATACGAAATAAAAGTAAAGACACAAGCGACGCACAAGGAAAGGCGATTTCAAAATAAAACAGTAAGTAACCAAAAATGGACTCGATAGCCCTATTCTCACAGGATAAGTATTACCTGGGGACCCCGTGTAATAAATAAATCACCCCTTTATGTCAGCTTTTTATGTGTCCCATTCTCACGGGGTAACCAAAGTCAGCTTTCCCCCAAGATTTTACTGACTTGCCCTTTGATTTTAGCGCGTTACGTATTGCGTCACATCCGCTCAGCGCTCGCTTTGTTTTCAAAGTGTCAGGTGCTAAGAAAAAGTCCCAGTACTGGACGCGTGAGGAAACCCTGAGCTTGATTGATATTTGGGGTGAAGCAGGGCACCAGAGGTTATTCAAACAAATGGAGCACAATCATAGCTTTGTCTTTTTTTTTCTGTACGTGACGGGCCGATAATCTCTTACCGGCCCGGGACCTAAAAGCTCCTCTAAACACTCCAATGCCAAAAATTTATAAAAATGCGTCTAGTAAACAAAAACCGCCAAAACGCCTGTGGGGTCTCGCCCATTTCTGGCCAAATCACAGAGATGCGTATTCTTACGGGATTAAAATTATCCCAGGACAAGGGATAGGAAAGAAATGGACATATTTTGACCAAGTTTGCACCACCATATAACTGGTTTGTACTTATTGGGTTGTACCATTGAAGACCACATGTGCATATCAATGAGGCTGCGGAATTTCAAGACTCTACTTGGATTATTCTCAAGTTACGATGCTTCAAACATCCACAGATGTAGAAAACAATGCAAAAATCGACATGACGCCACCTCCTTTGAGAATTTCTAACTCAAAAACTGATGTTAGTTTCAACCCCAGGTTTTACGCTCAACCAATATTCACCACTTTTTAAAAAATCTGTCCAACTGAAGATGGTCAGGCAGGGGGCATTCAGTGATCTGAGGTGGAACAACCCATTTTTTGGCCTATTAAATATTGAAACATGTCGTATTTGATCATATTTACCTGTTAATAACCATTGTTTTTTGCTTCGTCTGTTTAAAAACATACCTGCACCAGCTGCAGCAGGTACTTCATCACATCGTCATTGGACAGGCTCTCCAGTCTCTGGACCGCCAGTCTCCTGACCGTCTCGTCTGCAAAGTCCATGCTCAGCAGCTCTAGAGCCAAAGTTACATCCAGTTCCTCGGGATCCCAGTTCCCCAGCAGCCAGTGGACATCCTCAACCACTCTGCGGTCCATCCAGTTGACGTTTCGCAGGTACTGAGGCAGGTTGGAGGCGTAGTGAATGCTCTCCTCGTGGAACCTCCTGAGGCAACCTCTGTTCATGGCCGAAGATCGGGGTCTGGGAGTTGCAGTGTCAGTCAGTGCAAGAGAGGAAGAATCTGTGCTGGTTAAGGTAGACGCCAGCGAGGAGGCAGCAGATTTGGTTGAGGGGTGGCCAGGGGACGGACTGCCAGGGCCTTCAGAGGGGCTGGAGGTGTTTGGCAGAACCACGGGGAAGCTGTAGCGGTCCAGGAGGAAGCTGATAGCCATCGAGTCGCTGATGTCTGGGTTAGTGGCAGAGGAAAGCTTGTCTGCCTGGTAGGTGATGGCTTCATCGTCCACGTCGGGATAGGACCACATGTGAAGGGTGTAGGAGCCCTGGCTGAGGACGGACCTGCAAAGATGAATTAGAACTGATGTGTTGGTTGGACAGTATTGCAGGAAATTACTTAAAGATCAACTCTACCGTTGGTCTGTTAATTGGTGAGGGGGAAAGTATGCCGAAACTGGACTGTAGGGCATGTATACATAGAGTAAGGCGCAAAACTGAGAAACTGGAAGTGACGTCAAATAAAGGAAAGAATCCAAGCTATCTAATAAGTGTTAAGAAGCATAGATCACAACAGTTTCTGCACTGTTTGGCTCCCCTCTGCTTCTAAAACGCCATCTTTACCAATAAGACAGGTCAGGAAATGTGCATAGGAATGGTCACCTGATGATTTGTCCAGAGCCGGTAAACCTTCACTGGAAAAAATGCCCCTCCCAAAACAATAAAACAAACTTATTTCAAGGCACTTTTACCTTGAAATAAGTGAAAAAATCTGCCAGTAGAACAAGTGAACATTTGCTTGGTCAGATTTCTTGAAATAAGACATGATATTTAGAATATTGAGGTCTTAAAATTAGCAGGGAAAACTTATTTTAAGCTATATTTTAGCAACATTGTCAAGCTGAGGTGTCTTAGAATAAACCAGACATGCTAAAGAATTAAATAGATTTAATAAGTTTAATGTCAGCTTCTTAATTTGAGATGTATTCAACTTATTTTAGTTGTATTATCGTGGCTCTTCTCTAGATTTAAGACCATCTTGTACTTGAAATCAGATCACACAGATTAATTGAAGCATTCTGAGATATAATGTCTTCTCACAGTTGGCTAGAAATCCTAATATTTAGTGGTGTTTGACAGCATTTGAAGGTGTTGTGTTTTAGGTGAAGCCAGCTACGCCCAAAAGGAGGAGTTTTAACTCAAAAGCAGACATTTGCTTTGTTTTTTTTAACACATTTTCCACATGCAGCTGTTTTCTGATATGAATTGATGATTTTCCAATAGAATGCATTTACTTTATTCCTTAAATCCAGATTATTTATCTGATACAAACAACAGCTCAGCTTGAAACATGTATGAAATGAAATGAACCTTGTTTCTGGTAAAATACAACTAAAACAAGATCATTTCAAGATTGTTTGACTTAACAAGATATTTAAGATGCGTTGTCTTAAAACACGTCCCTCCATCTGCTGAAATTTTACCTGGAAAGTTAATTTAACTTAAATCTAGTGGGTTGAGACATTTGGACTAAAAATAAGACGAATAAACTTGATAAGATGTGGAGTTTCTGCAGTGTTGTGGTGACATTTAACAACCATGGATTCCTCAAAGCAACTGACTGAAGATCTAAAAGATGCTAACTGATGCCTGCAACGAAGAATTTGTAGTTTATATTTTTTAAAAACTCACCTGTGATCTATGAGGAGGAGGTTGACAAAGTAGAGCACCTTCCCCTTCCCTTTCTGCAGGTCCGGTGCCTTATTGATTACAGAAGATGGCGACTTTGACTCTCTCGTGGTTGAAGCCTTCGGATCTCTGGTAGTTGCAGCTCTTGGGTCTTTGGTTACTGGAGAACTGTCGCCAGCAGTTGCATTTATAGTGAGACCCAGCTTGGCTCCACGAGGCAGATCCCTGAGGAGAACGTCAAAGTCCAGCCACTCGTTCCACAGCACTTCGTCTGCGAAGGGCTTGGGAACGGACGACACCGAAGACAGAACCTTGTTTCCGTAAAGTATGGACGCCTCGACGTAAACGGACTGAGGGCATTTGCTTGGAAGTTTTGGGATATCGAAGCCGAGCAGTTTGACTCTGAGATTTCTGTTGCAGTCCCACAGAGATATCATGAAAATGTCGTCCAGGTCCTTCCCCTCCAGACGGAGATCGTCGTGGGAGCTGAACTGACCGCTGAAACTGTCAACGAGCGGCCAGTCCACAAGCTTAACAGTTTCTTCAGCGAGCTGCGACTCAGGAACCACGGATAGGTGGAGATCCTGGTTGGTTCTCAAGCACTGTCGAACCCAGAGGAAGTCACTGAGGACGGAGTCTCCGGATAGAAACTCCTCTCTGCCCGTGACTTTCAACACCAGACTTTCAGAAGTGTCGTACTCAAGCCGCTGGTCTGACATGACCCTTCGGAAAATTTCAAGAAGGACACTCGGTGTTGTACTCAAAGCCACCTGTACGCTGAAGCTGATCCTGCTCATGTAATGGAGGTTGACAGGAAGGTTTCTGTTCAGCCAGTCCTGTAAGTCGGCCGGTAACGGGGCAGACGTTATCCACGGCTCTGTGGCGTACAACTTGTCATCCCGACTCTTCAGCTCTTGTCTTCTGGGAGATGCCAGCTTCCTGCGGGTGAATGTGAGTTCCCCGAGTCTGTTGGACGCTTCGCTCTCCAGGTCGTGTCCAATCAGATAAGTCAGACACTGCTGCTGCTTCTTCTTCACCTCGGGATCAACGACCACCAGGGCTTTTACCACAATGTGGGCCGACAGACACTGAGAGTCGTCATACGACCAAGGAATGTCTAACGTCCTGATAACCTGACAGTCATCGTAGGCTTCGTACCAGTCGTCCCCCCGGGCGTATAGCAGAGTGTATTTCTCAGGGTCTAGTATGGCAAATGGGTCTGGATGGCAGTTTTGCAGCTGTGCCTGAAGGAAGAGAGTCAATATGTGTTAATACAGTCGTCCCTCATCATATCACGGTTCACTGTACCATGGATTTTTTTTAAACTGCATATATCTAATTTTGTATCGCGGATTAAGAAGAATATTAAATGGAAATAAAACACGTAGCGTTCAGCAGATGACCAGACAAAGACTCTCACGTATGGAAAACGCAGCTTCCTCTTGAGCTCGTTTGCCCACGTGAGATGCTACACGGCACGCTATTGGCTGATGGATGGGAGGCGGCCAATCAGAGCGCTGCGTTCTGCATCCTGGGCTCTGATTGGCTCAGCGACCGTAGCATCAGCCTCCTCCGTCTACAGCAGCTTTCAGCCTTGTCCATTCAACATGGACGTCTGGTCGCTGTGTGTAGTGTTGGGTTTATTTCAAGCCCTACGATGTCGCCCAAACGTTCTGCGCCTTCTAAGGCTTCTGGAACCCAAGCATGGGGAGGGTTTATAAAGCCTTAGAATACATATAAATAAAAACATAAATCTAAGGTTGCTACTTCGTGGGTTTTCATCTATCGCGGTTGGTTCTGGAACCTAAAACCGCCATAGACTAGGGATGTTTAAACAAGAGCCTACAGTCATGCTAGCAGCTTTAACGAACGTAGCATCCATGAAGATAACATTTGGAAGGGTTGATCAAAAAGCTACGAGATTGTATATATAAAAAATCAAAGACTGATTCACATTAGGTTTCCATCTTCCTTTGCTATCACCGGGGAAATGTTTCATAGAAGAACGTTTTGTGCTAAATGTTACACCTTTACCAGATTACAGGAACAGTGTAAAACGTCATCTGAGGCATGGGCGTAGCGGATGCGAGGTACACGGAGGACATGTCCCCCGCACCTTCTACAGCCATTAAACCACTTAATTCATTTCTAACATGTTGAAAGGCGTTTTTCTGAGCCGCCTTTAAGCGCATCATGAGTAGACGGAGATAAACTTCGGCAAACAAACACCGCTGCCGTGTGTCAGAGAGGTCCGTTCGTTTTCTTATTTTGAGATTTCAAAATAAAAGCGAAAAATAAACCGTTTCCTGTTTTTTCAGTGATAATACGAAATGAAAAATGGAAAACGGGCCCTAATTCATTATCCATTATCCATTATCCGATTTAATTAGATGTGTTTGTAAATGGAAATTAAAATTAAAATACACCCGTCTGACTTCTGATGAGGAAGGATCTGGTTCCTAAAGCTCCAGTGTTAGCTCACTGTTAGCAGACCTTGCTGTGTGCCGTGGCCTGATGAAGACCCACTGTGGGGTCCAAACGTTGCTTGGCTCACATTGTTCACTATTTCACAGTGGACTTTTCACCACCTAAAGTAACAGAAAACCTTCAAACCTCCCAAAAACGTCCCGAAAAGCAGCCGAACGCTAGCGATTTAGCGCTAGCGGCGGAGCTAGCGGCACCACAAGGTCCCTCCAAAGGGACAAATAAACCCCACGCTGGTGAAAAGTCCACTGTGAAATAGTGAACAATGTGAGCCAAGCAACGTTTGGACCCCACAGTGGGTCTTCATCAGGCCACGGCACACAGCAAGGTCTGCTAACAGTGAGCTAACACTGGAGCTTTAGATACCAGATCCTTCTTGGTCCGTGTACGTCGCTGCCATTCGTTTCCTTATTTTGAGATTTCAAAATAAAGGCGAAAAATAAACCATTTCCCGTTTTTTTCAGATTTACTTAGATGTGTTTGTAAATGGAAATTAAAATTTTAATTACCATTTACAAACATCTAATTAAATCGGATAACGGATAATGAATTAGGGCCCGTTTTCTGTTTTTCATTTTGTATTATCACTGAAAAAATGAGAAACGGTTTATTTTTCGTTTTTATTTTGAAATCTCAAAATAAGAAAACGAATGGCCGCTACGTACACGGACCCAGAGACAGAGGATGGACTTCATTGAAACATGTTCAGCAAACCAAGCAAGAGGAAAAACACTTTAGACAGGGTTTTCTAAACACACCGTGTGAGTTGAGTCGTGCTGTTCCATGTAGATAATGTTTAGATAAAACAAAGACCTTCTATATTGTATATTATTGCCTCGGACTTTGGCTAAAAGATGACTAATAGATGTCAGTTTGGTTAGCTAAGCTAGCTCGCTGTAAACCCACTCCTCCTAATTTCTGCTCAGAACACCTGCTCACTATTGTTTTGCACATATTTTTTCCTCTTTATCCAATAGAAAGAGCCGTGTGAGGGAGGAGAAGGTGGGCCAGAGGCCAGCAGCAGGGATGGACATGGAGGGTCTTGACAGCAGGTGAGGAGGAACGATACCTGAAGTCCTGATAATGTCTCAGGTGGAACTGGCTGATAGCATCAAAGGGATGTGGAGGTTCAATTCTACCACTGCTGTTTTCATAACTCTCTTTCAAAATGTTGCTCTCCACATATGTTTTTATTGTTTATTGCCACAATAGAAAGAGCAGGCTGAGAGAGGAGACAGTGGACCAGAGGCCAGTATGATGATGATGATGATGATGATGATGATGATGAAGGGTAAGAAAAGAACAGAACTTACTGAGAAAAATATCAACAGCATAAAACTACTTGGTGATTAATTTCCTCACCACTACTGCTCTTAATTCTATTTCTACATTTTGCTTTGCACATTTATTATCTGTATGATTGCAGAGAAATTCTAGCTGGCTGAGGAAATGCATCCAGGATCAGAGAGACTCTAACATCAGCATTTCCACTGTTATTTCACAACTAGTTTGATTTATACTAAATGCTTCGGTCTGGGTTGCAATAGTTGTTTTGTCTGTTGTGTCTCTTCTTGACATTAAATGAATCGATGAGGCTTATGACCCTGTTACTGGTCACTTCCATTTATTTGGTGCTGATCATTTTAAACAGGAAGTGGTTTTCTACAGAACTTTGGGTGTTCACTGTTTTCATTTGGCTCTTAATTATCCTTCTGCTCACCCTGTAGATCAGGGGTATGCAACTAAAATTCAAAGAGGTCCAGTCAGAGATCATTTATTAAAGCAAAGGTCTGGAACATCATAATGTCTAAAATCTAAAATCTTTGTGTCTTGTGTCATAGTGGCGTTTCACATTGACACTTTTAATGAGTGCCACGGTCTCTGAACATATCAGACACAGAGGTTTTGTGCTCCCAGAGGGCAGAATGAACACAAGAGTCTGTCCACTCCGGGTTGAAGGCTGTTTTCGCCGTCCACTTTTCTTTTTTTAGGCAGCGCCATTTGTAATTTTTCAGGTCTTGTTTCAGGCTCACCAGTTTCTTTGCCTTTTATTATCTCCCTATCTGGCTCACATGTCCCTCCGTCTTCCTCTCGGTATCGCTTTATTTATTTTCCTTCACTGCTTATCCTCCTCTCAGCTGTTACCGGAATGCACCGAACAGCGATGTTCAGCGTCTGTAATACAGAGACTTCATTGGCGGAGTAGCGTCACGTGGGATGGCTGAACTCGTACGTAATTGGTCTGTGTATTTCCTGATCTGACAAACTAATGCCGTAAACACTGGAAAAGCTGCGCCGGAAAAATAGAAGCGACTCGTCAAATTTAAATCCTGTTACTTTTTACAAGTCCGGGTCCATATAAGACGGCGTCTGGGTCCTGGTTCCTCCCCTTCACATCTGCTCTCTGAAGACGGCAGGAGGAGCTGACAGGCCCCGCCCACTGCAGGGTCACATGATTTATAGTCAACAGCTCAGACTAGTTTCATGTACGAGGAAGTGAAAGTCAGACAGTCGCTGTTGCTGAGAGGAGAAATGGCGCAGAAAGGAGTTCAGCTGGATTCTGACAAATTCTCTTGTTCCATCTGTCTGGATCTACTGAAGGATCCGGTGACTACTTCCTGTGGACACAGCTACTGTATGGACTGTATTAAAGCCCACTGGGATGGAGAGGATGGGAAGAGAATCTACAGCTGCCCTCAGTGCAGGCAGACTTTCACACCGAGGCCTGTCCTGCAGAAAAACGTCCTGTTAGCAGAGTTAGTGGAGGATCTGAAGAAGACTGGACTCCAAGCTGCTGCTGCTGATCACTGCTATGCTGGAGATGAAGATGTGGCCTGTGATGTCTGCACTGGGAGGAAGAGGAAGGCTGTCAAGTCCTGTTTAAACTGTCTGGTCTCCTACTGTGAGAAACACCTCCAACGTCACTATGATGTAGCTCAACTAAAGAAACACCAGCTGGTGGAGCCCTCCAAGAACCTCCAGGAGAACATCTGCTCTCGTCACGATGAGGTGAGGAAGATTTTCTGTCGCACTGATCAGCAGTTGATCTGTTATCTCTGCACAATGGATCAACATAAAGGCCATGAAACAGTCCCAGCTGCAGCAGAAAGGATGGAGAAGCAGAAGGAGGTGGAGGTGAGTCGACTGAACATCCAGCAGAGAATCCAGGACACACAGAAAAATGTGGAGCTGCTTCAACAGGAGCTGAAGAACATCAAGGTCTCTGCTGATAAAACAGTGGAGGACAGTGAGGAGATGTTCAACCAGATGATCCAACTCATCAAGAACAGAAGCTCTGATGTGACGCAGCAGATCAGATCCCAGCAGGAGGCTGAAGAGAGTCGAGTCAAAGAGCTGGAGGAGAAGCTGGAGCAGGAGATCAGAGATCTGAAGAGGAGAGACGCTGAGCTGAAGAAGCTCTCAGATACTAAAGACCACAACCAGTTCCTCCTCAACTACCCCTCAGAGTCAGCACTCAGTGAGTCCACACCCTCATCCAGCATCAACATCCGTCCTCTCAGACACTTTGAGGAGGTGACAGCAGCTGTGAAAGAGCTCAGAGATCAACTCCAGGACACTCTGAGGGACACCTGGACAAACATCTCACTGAAGATCACTGGAGTGGATGTTTTACTGTCAGAACCAGAACCAGAACCAGAACCAGAACCAAAGACCAGAGATGGATTCTTAAAGTATTCAAGAGACATCACTCTGGATCCAAACACAGCATACAGAAGTCTGTTATTATCTGAGGGGAACAGAAAAGTGACAGTAATGAATGAAGACCAACATCATCCTGATCATCCAGACAGATTCACTGTATGGTGGCAGGTCCTGAGTAAAGAGAGTCTGACTGGACGTTGTTACTGGGAGGTGGAGTGGAGAGGAGATGGAGTTTTTGTAGCAGTAGCCTACAAGAGTATCAGCAGAAAAGGAGACTCACATGAATGTTTCTTTGGATCCAATGACAAATCTTGGTCTTTATTTTGTGTCACCAACGGTTCTACATTTCTGTACAACAAAGTTAAAACTCCCGTCTCTGGTCCTCGGTCCTCCAGAGTGGGAGTTTACCTGGATCACAGAGCAGGTGTTCTGTCCTTCTACAGCGTCTCTGAAACCATGACTCTCCTCCACAGAGTCCAGACCACATTCACTGAGGAGCCGCTACATGCTGGAGTTCAGCCTTTCTACAATGGAGCCACTGCAGAGTTGGTTAAACTCCAACAGAGTGATTCCAGTGTCTGAGGGTCGGTTCATGTTCAGCCCTGATTCAACTTCATCACATCCAGTTTACTTGTGTAGCTGCAGCCAATAATCAGAGAGACGATGACGGAACCGATGGATCCTTCAGTGTTTGGCTCATTTCTAAAGCTGCTTCCAGCTTCACAAACATGAACATCAGCTGGTTTTACTTTAATACCGACGAGAAACGGAACATTTTGGGGGTTTTGGGTTCAAAGTGTTGAATAGTTGAGCTGTGGGAGATGAAGACGTGTGTTTGTTTGAGTAGTGAGGCTGTTTTAGACGGCTGGTTGACATGTGTCCTAGTCTCCAGGTGATCTGGTCTCTTCCAGCTCATTGCTGCAGCGTTTCTTCTCTGCACAGAGCTCAGTCACACTTCCTGGATGCTACTTTGACTTCTTATCTGGGGCTGCTGTTTTGCTGCTGTTGCTCTTTGTGTGGGTGCAGCTCCTTCCTGCATCTGTTCAGCTGTTAATGATGACTTTTATTCACCTTGTCCGCATAAAAAATGTACATAAAGTAGTCAAAAGGCAGGAGTGTGTGGAGGATGTGTGCTGCCGTCAGCTGTTTAATGACTAAATAGAGAGGATTCCATATAGAAATCAAGTGAATGTAAAAAAAAGTTCCCTCTGACCCTCTCAGAACCAGATTATTTACTATGTACAGCATCTTTACTGTATTTAATGGACTCATGTAAAGTTTCACCTTCATACTATGAATATTTTCACATTTTCAGGCCCTTGAAGTCCATCTAGGAGGGTCAGGATCTAAGTTGTGCTCCTTTTTAGCGATACACGTGGGCGTTGGAGTGTAACAGAGTTAAAAATTCATTTAATTAATAGTTGCTTTCAATTCATGTTTGTTGTTATGTTAAGTATTTTTTAATTTTATGTCAATGAGTTATTTTTATTTGCCATTATTTTATTAATCTTGTAAATTTAAATTGCTTTTCTGCACTCTGCTCTGTTTGTGCCTCCCGGGCTTCCGTAGCGTCTCCCTTTTACTCCACACAGTAGCTGTGTTTCATGCTGTGGGGTAAGTTGTGGGATAAGTCGCTGCCTTGGTGTCGTGTTGTTTTCTTTATATATTTAGCCTTTTATGTTGTAGTCTTCGGTGTATATTGTTTATCATTGTGTATTATTTGGCTGTCTAACTGTATTGTGTTGTTTTAGTTGTTTTTAGAGGTTTTATATTTTTTTTGGTTACGTTATTTTTGGCGCGAGTTGTGAGAAATGGCGGAGCTCGGTTGTTTATTGTCTTCGTTTATATGTTCAGGAGCAGAGTGTAGAACGACTTCAACATTCAGCAGAAGGATTTATGTGTTATTATGTCTTCTGCAGAATAAATGCTGAAAGAAAAATCAACTGGGCTGTCATCAATGACCTCGTGCTCACAGGAGCTCACATCTGTTACACGAGGGCCCGTCCGACGCTGCTTGTAGCTTTAATTATTATCATTAAAATACCTTGAAAAGTCCTGGACGGGTTTGGATGAAACGTTCAGGAAATGTGTGAGATGGGATGTAGCGCCTCATGATGGAAAAACGTCGCATTTACTAATAAAACTCTTGAACTCAATCTGTAATAAACTTTGCTGCTTTGTCTAATAAGTTGTCACATGTTGCATCAGTGATTACAAAACGCAGGTGTTGCACTTGTTCATGAGGAAAATGTAATAATGTGCTGCTTTATGTAATAAACCACCAAGAAGGACGTCTGAATTAGAAGAGACATGATGCCATCAGAGCAACGTGACTTTAAGCAGACCAGCATGAATCATAAATAAGAGTTCATTTAAAAACTAGTCGGATGTTTCAGTGGTCACATCTAAATTAAACAGAACTGCATTCATTATGATGGAGAATGTGTTTGAAAGCTCACAGAGATAAAACCTGCACTAAATGAGTGTTACTGACACGAACATTAGCGGTGAAATGAGAATAATATTAGCATAAGATGAAGATAGAATGTTATTATAGTGGATAAAAAGGAGGTTAAAGACCAAAACTGATGCTGAACAGAAATAAACTTTACTCCATCTGTGACCAGCTGCATGTTGTTGTTGCTTTAAAAGATGTTTAAAACGCCTCATGACCGGAGTCATCTGAGGCGTTGCTGCTTTGGTCAACATGTGACATGTTGGGGTGGCCTTTTATTGTCCCCAGTATAAGGAGTGTCTGAGTACTGCTCATTGTGTTGGAGCAGCGTCTGGATATGCCACACCCATGGACTGAATGGAATTAATGCATCACTGAGGCAGTGGTGGACTCAGATTTGGGACATTAATCAAGAGAAACATCCATTTAGTACAAGTACCAGACAGTATACGCTCACTTTGGGTGGTGCACTTCATGTGGCGCCAATATTTCACATGGGGCCTTTATATCTTTGTTCAGTATAAATTGTTAGAACTTGTAGGTAATGTTTTCCCTGCTGGCTGAGCAGATGTACTCAAAGATGCAAGAAACCTTAGAACCATTTAAAACACAGTATCCGGTCGGTGTTTTCTTACCTGCATACAGATGCGCAGCCGCAGCTGGTAGACGCTGCACTGCGAAGGGAGGACGACTGAAACCGACTCGCAGCCGAAACCAGCGCTGAGATCCTCGTCAGCAGACGCCTGGGAGGAACCAGGTCCGGGGTTAAACTCACAGATGAACTTCAGGTTGTTCTCAGAGCAGCTTGGCGTCGACAGTCCCAGCAGACCGTCCGCAGGGTGCAGGTAGATCGGTTTGTTCAGGAACACCGCAGCATCCATTTCTACCCCGAAGAGCGCAAAACCTAAACAACAACAACAGAAGGATTCTCAGACCTGATAATGAGACGGATCCACTTGCGTCACCTCTACAGCACAGCAGCTAAAATGTAGTGAAAACAAAGCAAACCTTAAAGAATATTCCGACGTTGGGGCGGCTGTTCCATCCAAGTCTGTACCTGTCTGACTGAGTGAGGCTGCACCTTCCCTTTTCATGACTGCTCAGGGACTTCCTCATACTTTTATATCACAGCTGTCAAACACCAGCACAGAAATAAATTCTAACACAACGTTTACCGACACTGACTTTACTTCCTTGTTCCCCTTTTTGCACGTAGATAAGAAATCACCTTTTTTTTTAGATAATGTGCACAACAACGGGGTCACAGCCACCGGTCGGCCAGTAACAAAGAGGAAAATGTGGACTTCTGCTTTTCACTTCTGAGTTAAACAGGTGGAAACAGAGCAGCACTCAGTGTCTTACAGGAATCCACCGAACCTGCTTGGTTTGTTTGGCCTGCTGTCTGTGAAGAATCTGTAGAATGGAATGTGGACGTGCTTCAGATTCAACGATGACGCAGCTAATGAACCACTACTTCACCTGCATATCGAATTAGTGGCAGCCTTAAATCACCTTCTCTATATTTGATAGTGATACACAGGACAGAGCGCTTCCAGACAGGTTTAAGTCAGGACTTTTGGGGGACCGGTCTAAAACCTTCATTCCAGCCTGATGGAACCAAGACCTGCCCCAGACAGTCTGAAACCAGTCCTCAAAAAGTCAAATACCAGTGTAAAGTTGGGACTGAAACCAAACCTAAACTACTCCTAAAGAAAGTCCTAAAATAAATCCTAAACCAACTTTAAACCACATTCAAAACCAGGTCCCCAACCGGCCCACAATCAAGACTGAAACCAAGCAAGAACCTGTCCAAAGAAGGTCCAAATCCAGTCCCAAACACAGTCTGATTCAGGCCAAAAGAACGTCTAGAAAGCCCCAGAGCATGATGCTGCCACCTCCATGCTGATGGTAGGTCTGGTGTTGTTGGGGTTGAAGGCCTCACCTTCTCTCCTCCAGTCTTTGTTCCATCTGACCTCAGAACTTTCCTCCAGAAGGCCTTTTCTTTGTCCATGTGATCAGTGGAGCTTTAAGGTTCTGCTTCTAGAGGAAGAACTTCCTTCTTCATGGAGCCTCTCAGCTCATGTTGATGTCCAACCCTGTGGACACTGACAGCTGTGTTCCAGCAGCTTCTGGTTCATCCAGACCTGCTTTCTGCTGGTTCCTGGTTGACTCTTGACCATCCTGACCAGGTGTCAAGAAACTATTGGACCAAATGTGAAGAAAACATGGACCAAATTGGTCTAAAGGTAGACCAAACTGGACTAAAGGTAGACGAAACCGGACTAAACATGGACCAAACCGGACTAAACATGGACCAAACTGGACTGAAGGTAGACCAAACTGGACTAAATGTTGACCGAACTGGACTAAATGTTGACCGAACTGGACTAAAGGTAGACCAAACTGGACTAAAAATGGACCAAATTGGTCTAAAGGTAGACCAAACTGGACTAAAGGTAGACGAAACCGGACTAATCATGGACCAAACCGGACTAAACATGGACCAAACTGGACTGAAGGTAGACCAAACTGGACTAAATGTTGACCGAACTGGACTAAATGTTGACCGAACTGGACTAAAGGTAGACCAAACTGGACTAAAAATGGACCAAACTGGACTAAACATGGACCAAACTGGACTAAAGGTAGACCAAACTGGACTAAACATGGACCAAACTGGACTAAAAGTAGACCAAACTGGACTAAAAATGGACCAAACTGTACTAAAGGTAGACCAAACCGGACTAAACATGGACCAAACTGGACTAAATGTAGACCAAACTGGACTTAACATGGACCAAACTGTACTAAAGGTAGACCAAACTGGACTAAACATGGACCAAACTGGACTAAAAGTAGACCGAACTGGACTAAACATGGACCAAACTGCACTAAATGTAGACCAAACTGGACTAAACATGGACCAAACTGGACTAAATGTAGACCAAACTGGACTAAACATAGACCAAACTGGACTAAACATGGACCAAACTGGACTAAAAATGGACCAAACTAGATTAAAAATGCACCAAACTGGACTAAAGGTAGACCAAACCCGACTAAACATGGACCAAACTGGAAAAAAAAAAATGATCGTCCCACTAAACACAAACTGGATGGGATGGTTGTCGCTGCAGGACGCTGTGGAACCAGGCAGGTGGAATCCATCCGTTCACCTTTTCTGCGTCTCTCAAAGACACGGTGGTTGGAAGCAAAGATTTCAAATCTGGACTCATCAGACCGAAGCACAGATTTCCACTGGTCCAATGTCCTTTCCTTGTGTTTCTTGGCCCAAACAAAGCCTCTCCTTAGCAGTGGTTTCCTAGCAGCTATTTGACCATGAAGGCCTGATCGGTCTCCTCTTACCAGTCGTTCTAGAGGTGGGTCTGCTGCTAGAACTCTGTGGGGCTTTCATCTGGTCTCTGATCTGCTGGTAACTTGTCATTTCTGAGGCTGGTGACTCGGATGAACTTACCCTCAGAAGCAGAGGAGACTCCTGGTCTTCCTTTCCTGGGTCAGTCCTCATTAGTGCCAGTTTGGTTGTAGCGCTTGATGGTTTTTGCGACTCCACTTGGGGACACATTTAAAGTTTTTGTTTTTGACTGACTGACCTTCATTTCTTAAAGTATTGACGGCCACTCGTTTTTCTTTAGTCAGCTGATTGGTTCTTGCCATAATATGAATTTTAACAGTTGTCCAATAGGGCTGTCGGCTGTGTGCTAACCTGACTGCTGCACAACACAACTGATGGTCCCAACCCCATTGATAAAGCTACAAGTTCCACTGATTAACCCTGATAAGGCTCAGCTGTGAAGTGAAAACCATTTCAGGTGACGACCTCTAGAAGCTCATGGAGAGAAAACGCCAAGAGTGTGTAAAGCAGTAATCAGAGCAAAGGGAGGCTATTTTGAAGAATATAAAACATGTTTTCAGTAGTTATTTCACCTTGTTTTGTTAAGTCCATAACTCCACATGTGTTCATTCATAGTTTTGATGCCTTCAGTGAGAATCTACAATGTAAAAAGTCATGAAAATAAAGACATTGAATGAGAAGGTGTGTCCAAACTTTTGGCCTGTGCTGTGTATATTTAAATATGATTGCGATATTTTGTAGTGTTCGTCGTTTTACTGAAGCCACTGATCAGCTCATCATGCATTTACTGAATGGATTTCTATGCGTCGTTTTCCATTCCTTGATCTGTGTCTGAGCTGAAAACACTGTTGGGTTTTCACATCTGTTTGGAGGAGATCGATTTTGATTCATGGTGTTTTTGCGAATTTGGGTGAAATGGGAGGTTTTTTTAGCAGTTGTGAAAAGCTGCAGCCACAACCCCACACTAAAAACTGAACGTTTCTCGTCGTCTGTGTTGACTCAGCCTGAACAATTTTCTCCTTAGATAAACAAATAAAGCAGCACTGACCTTAAAAAACACACTAGTCGGAGGATGTAGCCCCAGAAACCAGACATGAGTTTATTATTTAGGTGTAGTTTTAGTAGGAGTTTTATTTAAAAAAGCTATAAAAATACACCAAACAATGCAGTGAAACATACATTAAAATACACTGAACAGAACTGCAAGATCACATTCAAGTGGTTCATCCCGCCTCAGCATCAAGTCTTTGTTCTGGATCGTCATCTACAGGGAAGTTCCCCCCAGTCAGATCCACATTTATGTTACCAGGATCCAGTTCCATGGTCTGGAGATGTTCCTCCCTATAGGTTTGTTGGAGGTTCACTGTCAACCACCAGGTAAACTCTTTGACTCTGGAGGCCCCCAGTTCCTCCAGTCCTGGTTCCTCCAGAGGTCACATGTATGAGCAGATGTCAGACACATAAATCTCCTGCTGCAGCTTCACCTTCATCTTTTTGCAGACGATATAAACACACTGATAAACACGTGACGCCACTAAAAGCAAACGTCCCGCAGCTCCTCAGTAAAAGACAGGACGAGTCTCTTTTCACAGCTCAGATTAAAACAGTGCAGCAGGAGGAGACTCGTCAACAAGCTCAAGTGTTTCCTCTCATCTGTGTTGCTCTTCTGTTAAAATAGCGGGACTGATGAGGTGACAGGGTCCTACCAGGTCTGTGGACTCAGCTGGTTCCCGTCGTGCGTAATGCTCCGTCTATCCCGCCTGAGCCCGGTTCTGAGGCAGGACGTCTCTCTCTCTCTCCACCCAGTACAGACGCGCCATCTCCGCCCCCCACTGGAACAGGCTCTGCAGCGCCTGGCGCATCTCCACGTTCCTCAGCCCGTAAACCAGCGGGTTGATGCAGGGCGGCACGATCAGCATCATGAGCAGGGACATGTGGAGCAGCGCCGCCGTGGCCGTGGGAGTGGGCTTCACCATGCACACGTCTCCGGCCTGAGAGGAGCGTCCCATCATCGCCGTGGGGCCCCGGACCTCCCACACGGCGTCCGAGACCACTTTGAGCAGGACGGGCAGCAGCTGCAGCAGCAGCATCCCGCAGTAGAACAGCACCGTTTTACGCGCCGTGTTGTTGACCGCGTTGAACGGGATCACGGCGTTGCGCGCGTCCTGGTACATCCTGCAGTAGGAGAAGAGGTGGACCAGCAGGCACAGCAGGAGGGTCAGGGAGCCCGTCAGCTTGCGGAAGATGGCAGAGGCTCGGGGGAAGCCCATGTGCTGCTCCATCATGTCCGGCTCGCACAGCAGCCCCATGGTGACCGGGCCGCGGCCCCGCGCATCGCCGGTGTGCAGCAGCACCATGTTGACGATGCTGACGGTGACGGAGTAGATCCAGATGAGGGTCAGGACCCTCCGCAGGCGCGTCTCAGTGAGGATGACCAGGTAGTGGATGGCGTGGCACACGTACAGGTACCGCTCCAGCGCCATGCAGGTGATGGTGACGAGGCTGTTGAAGATGCTGGCTGCTCCCAGGAAGTACTGAACGTAGCACCAGGTGCTGAACGCCATGGTGCGCCGCTGGACCAGGGAGTGGATGACCGGAGGGCCGAAGGTGGCGATCTGCATGAGGTCGCTCAGGATCAGGTTCTTCAGGAAAGTGAAGCGCGGCTGCCAGGAGAGCTCCTCGGACCGAGCCAGGCCCAGAAAGGTCACAACATTCACCAGGAGCGAGAAGAGAGTGAACAGAACGAACAGGCCGATGAGCGCCGGCACCGCCTGGCCGTAGGGCAGGATGGAGACGAAGAGGCAGCCGGCGGCGTCCAGCGGCCCGGTGCCGGACGGCTCGGTCAGGTTCTGTCCGCTGAAGCTGTCGGTGAAGTTGTGCGTCTCCGGCATCACAGCTGCTGTTGGCATGTTGGAGTCTCAGCTTCAGCAGCTCACTGTGGAACCGGCAGCATCTCTGCGTCTCAGAGCTCCACTTCCTCCAGCAGCGTCTCTGTTCACCTGCAGGACCTGGACTGAAACTCTGCTGCATGTGATGGAAACACGCCCACAGCTCTGTGCGCCAACTGTTGCCTCCTTTATCCAGCAGCAGCTCCAGAACACAGAATGAATCCATGTTATATGATGCATGTTAGCAGATGGAGCCTGATGCATGAGACAGAGAACAAAACTGAACCAAACTGTCTGGAGAACTTTTCCTCTACTGTGACCAAAGAAATGACCATGAAGCAGCTGCACTGGTTACTGATCAGTGTCTTTTTCTCATTACATTTGAATATTTTCTCATTTCTTGCGACATTAAATTCATCATCAGCATTTTTCACCATCGTCTGACATCTCATGAACCAACTAACTGATCTAATAATGCAGAGGACCGTCAGCTGCAGCTCTGGATTACAGGCAGCATCATGAGGCTGCAGGTGTTTGGAAGTTATCTCCTGCACATGTAAATGGTGCATATAGAATAAATTGATACTGCAGTCTTTAAATGTATAAAACCTTCATAATGCACAAGTTGAACGTGCATCAGAGTGAAAGATGTCATTTAACATGATTGATGGAGGTGCATTACGTGTATTTTTGTGTTCACACTGAGTTATAATCTTTAAAATGTGACTTTAAAGTATGAAATCAAGCCTTTGTGATGCATTAATAACGTTCCAGTTCCACGCTGTTTACAGGTGTTAAATGAGTTGAACTGGAGCATTTTAAAGGACTGGATCAGTCCTAATGTGGAACCCAGAGACGTCCAGATGATCAGTTTGTGGAACGTCTTTAACTGGAGAGTAAAACAGGCTTTAATCCATGCTTTCTCTCAGCACCCAGAAAGCACAGAAGTCAGTTTTGGTCCATCATTAAACGTGGATTTGAATCCCCTCAGTCACCAGCTGGGATCAGTCACACCCAGGATGATGGGTCTCTGGTGGATCCCAGTCCAGTCCAGCTGTTTTCACCTGAGACCACAGGCCAAGGTGAAGCCTGACCTTCCTGCTGAAGTCTTTGAACGCGTCATTCACACGTTGCCAACTGGACGACTGCAGCCCTCTGTATCGTGGTCCGGACCAGTCCCCCTTACACCGTCTTCAGCTGGTCCAGAATGCAGCTGCTCGCCTGCTAACTGGTAGAGCCAACAACCCCAGTCCTGGACTCTTCACACCGGCTTCCTGTCACATATAGGATCCGGTTTAAACTCCTTCCTCTGGTTTTTAAGTCTCTAAATGCTCTGGCTCCTGCTTTTCTCTCTGAATAGTTGTCTGCTCATGTCCCAGCTGGAACCACGAGGTCCAGTTCTACGCTGTTTTTAACCAGTCTAGGGACTAAACTCACATCACGAGGCGACAGAGATTTTTCTGTGGCAGGTCCCAGACTCTGGAATCGCCTGTCCATAGCCCCTTTACAGTTATATGAAACAATAATATGATGTGTTTTTGATTCAAGTTGATGTTAAATTAAGTGGAGATTGTTCATTTGTCTGTAGCACATATAGTAGATATAAAGGTGGAATGCAACAGGCATTAATGGTAAAATTTTTTTTACTGATGCCACAAATGCGATTCAAACTGGTCCTAAGAGAAACCAGTGCTTGCAAAAGGTTCCTAGGTATGTATTGAATATGCAAGAACCAGCATTGGGGGAATGCATACGCCAGTCCCTCCAGGATTTCTTGGGTGTTTTTCCAGATTGTTGCTCCTAAAATGTCTGAATTCACGGCAGCTTTTCTAAAAAATTGCGATGTAAGTTGCAATGTTTTAAACGTATTTGTTGCGATGAAATTGCAGGAGACAGTAAAAAAAAAATGGTCAAAAAGTTGCATTTTTTCCTTCGTTTTGTTTAATTCATTAAAAATTTTATAAGCTTAAAAAGTTAATTCCACATCCCGGCACACGCGTGTTCACACACACACGCTCACAGCTCGTCACGTCAGTTAATGAATCTAACTGACCTTCATTGTTTCAGTGCTGCCACAGATCTGGATCAACAGCTTCATCACGGTGGTTTGTCTGGTCTGTGGTCCGCTGGTTTCACCCATTCTCCTGATATGTTTACGGTAGAAAAGTGTTTGTCAGTGGATGGTTTTGGTTTGTGTTCCACCTCAATATTCCACGGGGTGAAAACAGTTTAGCTCCGCTTTGGTGAAGAACATCAGGGAATTGTTTTGCAGGTCTGTAGCAGTAATTTTAGTTGGTAAGTGAGAGACGTTACTATCGCACATGTCTGCATCTTCAAAGCATAAACAAGGAAGTGAATCCGGTGACGTACGCGCATTACTGGGGACAGCTGTGATTGGTGGAACTCACGGGAGGCGGGACAAAATTGCGGAAACGTTGCGGTGATTGGACGAAACTGCAAGATCGCGCAGAATTCATGGAGATTGGTTGAATCATTAGCGTTAATTGTTGCGATTGGAACATCCTGGAGGGACTGGCGTACGCTGTCTCGTTGCAAATTTGCAACAGCCGGCGTTAAACATTAGATCTGCTCAAACACTGGAGCGTTTTAAATCTTTGCTGAAGACTGGCTTTTCCTTTATTTGTTTTATTGTTTTGTGCTTTTATTATGGTTTAAATGGTTTTGCTGTATTTTGATTTTTATGCCTGTTTCATGTGTTATTTGCGTTTGACTTGTGCAGCACTTTGGGCATCCTGGGTTGTTGTAAATGTGCTGTATAAATAAATAAATTTGACCTTGATGTTTCTAAACGACTTGCATGCATGAAACACATTCATGGAACTATTCAGGTCAGACGAGGCTGTTCTCTGCATGGCTTCTCTCTCAGCTGACTCTTTAAAACAGGTTCATGATGTCGTCACATGACAACAGTTCATCCTGCATTAGTCCATCTGAGGGGTTCAGCTGTAAGAAGTTCAGTGACGTCTGAAGCTGCCCTGCTGCATTAATCCCAACTGTCCCAGCAGAGGAAGCTGTAGTGAACTGGTTGTGATACATGAAGGAGCAGACTGCCCCCTGCTGCTCCAGGCCGGTAACTGCAGTGTACAGGTCAGCGCTGAGCCGAGGCAGGATTCCTGCTCCCTGCTGCAGCTTTTCAGGCTTTTAAACAGGAGACGACGTGGTGACGTCACGGCATCGACCTCTCGGCCAAAGATTCATGCAGTCTGTTTGCTCACATGGTGAATAAATGACACCAGAAGTTCCACACAACGTCAGAGGAGCACGTCACAGTGCTGAAGATCAAAAATAAACGTCCAGACTGAATTAAAATTCATGTCTTGGTTCGCCTCTCATTTGATTGTCACTGTATGTATTATTAATGTGGTCCATGTGCTGCATACATCCTCCATCTTATCTGCTATCCACTGTTCTCACTGTTCATTCTGTTTACATACTGCAGTTTCCTCATAGTGTTAATGCTGTTTATATATCCTTTTTCCACATGCTCCTTTCTTCATGCAATTAGATTTTCTGCATTCTTGCCTGCATTGTAAAGCTTCTCTGAATGTCTTGAAAACCACTATTAAAGTATTAAATTGTTGTCATCATTGTTGTTGTTGTCGGAATTCTTCTTCTTTATTTATTTTTTCTTCCGCAACTCCTTGGTCCTGGAAGTCCTCCCAGGCTATTGATGCAGCAATAATGACACTTATGCCATGTGATGGGGGCGATGCTAAGGGTGTGCAGTCCACCTTTTTCAGATCTCAAAGGTCAAGGTCAAGGTCGCGCCAAATGTCAAAAACCAAATTTCTCTATATCTCCATAAATAATTATCGTACAATTTCGACGGCTACATTATTTATCAGCTCAGCCAAAGGGGGAAGTTTTTATGTATTGGACCGAAGCTGTACGACCAACTAGGAGAAAGATCGGTAGGGGTCAAAGTTCACGACATCACAAAAAATACAAAAAACTACATTATCACAGCATTTAATGTTTGTTTTCAATGTGGGACCTTGACCTTGATCTTGCCAAGGCTTCTGGTTTTTCCTGCATTATTACTCAAAACGATATACGGACATTAAAACACCTCATGTAAAGGGCTACAATTTGCCAGGTTGTCGTTTTTGCCAAGCAAAATTGCCAAATACGCATTTGTGTCAGGGCGAATGCTCAGGTTTGGACCCAAATGCAGACACTTAAGCAGGCAGACGGGTAGGTGGAGTATGAATAGAATAGACTTGAACCAACTAAACAAAGGGAAAACTACTAAAACCTGACGACTACAAAATAATCAGAGGAATTCAAGGAGTAAACAAAACACTAACCTAGACTAACAAATCATGAGAACAGAAACTAGACTAAAACTGAAACCCACGCAGAATAAAGAAATAAACTCAGGAACTAAACTGAACCAAACCCAATACTAGGGAATCTACTAATGACCAACAAAACTCGAAACCAGTATCAGGGAGAACCTAAGAGAATCACAGGTGAAAGAACTAAACTAAACTAACTAAACGGGGAGCTAGAAATACAGAATGATTAAACAGGATCAGGAGAACAGAACGGGTAAACCAAACCTAATACAAAAAGCAGGCAAAACTACAAAAACCAACAAATAACTCTCACTAACTAACAAAATGAGGACAAAGGGAAACTGGTGAGGTTAAACTAAGGCAGGGGAAACAAAACGGCTTACTCACAAAACCAAACAAAGGGATGAACAGGGTCGGGGAAGGCAGGGTCTGGAGGGTGACTGCGTCGCAGAAGCAGGTGGGGGGTTCAAGTGCTGGAGCAGTTCAGGGAGGGCAGACGAAAGACCAAACGGAGAACCAGCAGAGAACAAGACAGCATCGTCTATGACCGTGCACCGAGAGTCAGCAACCACAGGGTTAAATAGTGGTGGCGATTAGTCCCAGGTGCGCGGCCCCACGGCTGCCTCCAATAGCTGCAATCAAAACAGGTGAGGAACAAGGTGAGGGAGATGAGGCCAGGGTGGGGATCATGACAATTTGGGAATAAAGGTCTTGTCCTTGTTGGTATTACCTCCGACAAGAAGGTTATGTAATGGCCGGCGTTGGTTTGTTTGTTTATTTGTTTGTTTGTGCGCAAAATAACTCAAAAAGTAATGAACGGATTTGTATGAAATGTTCAGGAAATGTGTGAAATGGGACAAGGAACAAATGATGACATTCTGGGACTGATCCGGATCACCGTCTGGATCCAGGATGTTTTTTAATATAAGTGTAACCAGGTGGACAATTAAATGCGGTTTACTCTAAAAGCCACCAGAGGGCACTCTTGTTTTTGGGGTAACCCCCTCTGACCACATGACATTTTGGGTCTCCACGCGACAGACAGCGACAGTGACGGAGTTCTCTTTCCTTCCTGAGCGACATACGCACGGTTGGGCCGGCATTCTTATCTCCGGTTGTCTAAGAAGCTGGGAGGCTGTTAGGAGCTGCCGCGCTAGAGGCCGCGCCTGTTCATTAGGTCGGATGGGGTGAAGGCCGCATTGTCGGTAGGACATTTGAACTGTATGTAATTACATTAGTATCTGTAACGTTCCATAGAAAATATGTGAACTGGGAGATTGTGTTGGGGGTGGACTGAAGCTCCTTGGTGGAGGTATGAGCTCTCTGAGGGCTTTTCTAGTTGTTGTTGTTATTATTACCATTATTAGGCAGCATCATGGTTTTGACTTCATCTGGACCAGAACAGCTCAACGTCACTGATAAAACAATGAGTTCTGAGTTACTGAGGAAAATGTCCGAACACTTGTGAAGAGTTCATGTGAGAAAACCTCAAAGACATCCCAGATTCCCCCAAGGCTGATGCAGAACTGATCGGCCGTTATGATTATTACGGTTATGGCTGCACGAGGCGGTCGCATCAGAAAGTGGAAGCAAAGGTTCTCGTACTTTTTCTGCTCACAGGTTTGTACGAGGTGTGGAAAAAAGAAGCAGAACCTTGGTCGCTGTTCACACGATTCAGCAGCCGTATAGTAACGAAGGACACCGCAGAGCTGCCCACCAGCTCAGCACTGCATGAGAGAAGCAACACTTCAGCCGGTCTATTATTTTTCCCTTCACATCTGGGTTTCTAGCTCTGGTCAAGAGCCCTCTGGCACATAAAGACCCTTGAGCAAAACACTAATTAATAAGTTCTTGGCCAACTTGGAAAAAGACTCCAGCAGAAACCTTTGGCATGGCTGAAGGATGCAACAACATCCCATATACATGTCTATGAGAGGCACAAGACTTTCAGAATGGAGCGGCATGATGTGGACCATGACTTAGGACCAGGAACGACAGGAAGTGATGCCGACATGGACTGAACTGAAAGTCGGCCAGGACCATTTTATTGGATGAGTCAGGCCTGCAGGCTTTATTCGGTCTGGTAGCTGCTCCAAAACATCCGCACGATGGATCTCTTGGTCCTCGGAGAGCAGTTTGGGCTCCGACTTTGCACATCTTGGTGGAACTACGACGCGTTTACTTCCCAAGATTGTAAAAAACACTGGTTTTGTTACGGACGGTGCAGAGACTCACGCGCAGGCAATCAGACACGACACACAGGTTAAAAGTAAAAGTATTTATTTTAACAAACAAGGCACAAACTGAAAATCACTGCAAAGCAGGAAATAGAACGAATAAACAAATACTAAACTGAAAGCGAGCAAAAGGCTGATAAACTAACTGGACGACAACAAAAAACAAGCTGAGAAAACCTAACAAAGAAACAGAAGGCGAGCTACAAAACCTACGAGCTGATAAACAGGACAAGCACTGGAACTACTAAACCTACAGGCAAATACTGATGCTAGGCTACAAGACAGAACTGAACCTGAACGGAGAGGGGGGCACGACGGAGCAGGTGAGCGGAGCAGGTGGGGGCAAGGGCAGGCAGGTTGGAGGTGTCCTGAGATCCGGGAATGGGGTTGGAAGTCCACGACTGGAGTAATGGCAGGTGGCAGAGGCTACAGACAGAGTGGAGGCAGTGGTTGAGCTGATCCGGAGGAGGCACACATGGAATGATGACGGAGAACCAAACTGGGAACGGAGAGGAAAGAGCGTTAGCTGGAGCAAGCAGAACAGACAAGACAAAAGGCAGAGGTTGGCAACTGACTGAGGCTATGTGACGGTCTGGCACCGAGGAGCATGTGGAGCGTGGTTTTAACTGGGTGAGAAGCAGCTGATAATCCAATCACATGCGTGCCTCCTCCGCTGATTGGAAGTGGCTGCACCTGCCGTGATCCTCGCTGCCCACACCTTGCTCACGCCCACCTGGAAGAGAGACAGGGAGAGGGAAAACAGGGAAGAGGGAAAGGGAGAACTGCCAATACTCAGGCAGCAGAGGTGGAGGGCGTGACAGGTTTGCTGTTTCCAAGTCGTTCAGCAACGTCAAGGTGGGGAGTGACTGACGACCAGAATGACGGTGATGCAGAGGAGGAATTTCGGGGAGCAGTTGGGGGTTAAGGGGCCTTGCTCAAGGGCCCACAGTGGAGGTGACTGGGACAAGCGGTCATTCTCACTTTCGAACCTCAACCTCTTGCTAGTCCAGGGGCTGAACCAGCGACCACCGGTTACAAGTTCGCTTCACAACCCACTAGACCAGTGGTTCTCAACTGGTCCAGCTTCAGGACCCACTATGTCTCTATTAATAACGACCCAACTTTTTGAAGTTTGCTGTTCCTGCTAACAAATTAAAGTTTATCTTGGTGTAGTCTCAACGCATTTTGATACAACTTGGGGAAATTTTGGCTTATTTTTTGCTCCTTTTGGTATTTTTGGACTCTTTTGCTAAGTTCTGGGCATATTTTGGCCCATTTTGACAGATTCTGAGCCCATTTTGGTTCATTTTTGGGACGTTTTAGCATAAATTTCTCCTACAAACTGGCAGAGACACATTTAGAGGTTAATAGGGGGCAACTACTGGTGTCACCACTAAATATCCTGCTACTGAAAGCAAACTGTGTCATAAGAAACACGTTCTTCAAAATAAAAGACTTTACACCACTAACTTTTTAGCGGGGGGGGGAGGGGGTCATGCTTCTGCGACCCTCTGAAAACCGACTTTTGGGGCCAACCAGTTGAGAACCACTGCACTAGACCACCACTACCCTACATGGATATACATATAGATATAATAAAGCACCCTATTTATACTGTATCATACTGTAATTAATGCACTTTGCACCTCTGGTTAGATGCTAAACTGCTTTTCGTTATCTTAGTACTCTGCGTTGAAACATCTCTCTCTGAGGTTTCAACTCACATCCACCGCAGGCCTCATTAGAGCACTGTAAAAAATGCCCCTCCCAAAACAAGTAAAAAAAACTTACTTCAAGGCACTTTTACCTTGAAATAAGTGAAAAAATCTGCCAATAGAACAAGTGAACATTTGCTTGGTCAGATTTCTTGAAATAAGACATGATATTTAGAATATTGAGGTCTTAAAACTAGCAGGGAAAACTTATTTTAAGCTATATTTTAGCAGCATTGTCAAGCTGAGGTGTCTTAGAATAAACCAGACATGATAAAGAATTAAATAGATTTTAGCTTTAATAAGTTTAATGTCAGCTTCTTAATTTGAGATGTGTTCAACTTATTTTAGTTGTATTATCGTGGCTCTTCTCTACATTTAAGACCATCTTGTACTTGAAATCAGATCACACAGATTAATTGAAGCATTCTGAGATATAATGTCTTCTCACAGTTGGCTAGAAATCCTAATATTTAGTGGTGTTTGACAGCATTTGAAGGTGTTGTGTTTTAGGTGAAGCCAGCTACGCCCAAAAGGAGGTGTTTTAACTCAAAAGCAGACATTTGCTTTGTTTTTTTAAACACATTTTACACATGCAGCTGTTTTCTGATATGAATTGGTGATTTTCCAATAAAATGCATTTACTTTATTTCTTAAATCCAGATTATTTATCTGATACAAACAACAGCTCAGCTTGAAACATGTATGAAATGAAATGAACCTTGTTTCTGGTAAAATACAACTAAAACAAGATCATTTCAAGATTGTTTGACTTAACAAGATATTTAAGATGCGTTGTCTTAAAACACGTCCCTCCATCTGCTGAAATGTTACCTGTAAAGTGAATTTATCTTAAATCAAGTGGGTTGAGACAATTTGGACTAAAAATAAGACGAATAAACTTGGTAAGATGTTGAGTTTTTGCAGTGAGGGACCTCGCTGTGATTTTTACGCATGTCTTACAGCAGAGGTGTCCAATCCTGGTCCTCGAGGGCCCCCTATCCTACATGTTTTAGATGTTTCCTTCTTCCAACACACCTGATTCAAACGATCAGCTCTGCAGAAGCCTGATAACGATCCTGATCATCTGAATCCGGTGTGCTGGAAGAGGGAAACATCTAAAACATGGAGGATGGTGGCCCTCGAGGACCGGGGTTGGACCCGGTCTTACAGCTTTGTACTGGACGTCAGTGGGCGATTCGAGTGTTGGAGCTGGAAGGGACGGAAAGAGAGACGTAAGAGGAGAGGAGGGATCAGGATGGAGGCCTGCAGGGGGAGGAGTGACGGCATAACTCCAGCCTTATTTAGGGTGTGTTTGTCTGCAGGGCTCAGCTGCTGCCTGGGGAATGTCCAGGAATAGAAGGAGGCAGAACAGACGGACGTGGAAGAAAGAAACTTACGCAAAAAGAAAGAAACAAAAACTGTTTCCTGTTGGTGTTTCTGTAGAAAAACAACGTCATTTCAGTCGTTCACGGCTTCATCTCCTCGTAGATGAGAGCGGCTGCTGGGAAACCCGGAGGCCCAGCTGGTGCTGTCAGTCAGACGGCAAACATCCACTCGGAGGTGACACAAGTCGGACGGCATGGAGGCCGAAGCAGCTCCGAGGTCCTCTGGGGAAGGAAAGGGGAGGCGATGACCGAGAGGGGTGAGGGGAGGTTAAGATGGAAAGAGGAGACGGCGAAACAGAAGACAGAAGGAGGGGGGAGGAATAAAAGAGGGAAGAGGGAGGGGAAAGGTGTGGAGGGTGTAGGCAAGACAATGAGGTGTTACTGTGACAGGAGGGAGAGTCGGCTGGAGCTTCATGGTGCACACTGAGATGAATTAATCAACATCAGCTAACGTTACCTACAAGTTCTAATAAAGTTTGTAAGAAAGCGTTTTAATCTGATGTCCAAACTACGTTTTAAGGATATTTATCATGTCTAATAATGTTCCTGTGAGGTTAAAAGTGAACTAAGACAGAACGTTTTAACATTCAGAGGATGTTTGGAGGATGTTGTCAGATTATGTTCCATGATAACTAAAGAAGAACGTTCTCAAAACAACATTCAGGAAATGTTCTCCAGATGTTATCGAGGCCTCAGAAGACAGAATGTGGTTTTATAAAACGTCCCCGTGATTTAAAATATTAACAAAGGTGGAACATTTTACCTGAAATGTTCTGAGGATGTTTTCAAATTCTTTTTTACCTCCGCCAAAGAGGTTATGTTTTTGCAGGCATTTGTTTGTTTGTTTGTTTGTTTGTGTGCAAAATAACTCCAAAACTCATGGACGGATTTGGATAGAATTTTCAAGAAATGTGTGAAATGGGACAAGGAACAAATGATGACATTTTGGGACTGATCCGGATCACCGTCTGGATCCAGGATGTTTTTAATGTAAGTGTAACCAGGGGTAACCCCCTCTGACCACATGACATTTTGGGTCTCCACGCGACAGACGGCGACAGTGACGGAGTTCTCTTTCCTTCCTGAGCGACATACGCACGGTTGGGCCGGCATTCTTATCTCCGGTTGTCTAAGAAGCTGGGAGGCTGTTAGGAGCTGCCGCGCTAGAGGCCGCGCCTGTTCATTAGGTCGGATGGGGTGAAGGCCGCATTGTCGGTAGGACATTTGAACTGTATGTAATTACATTAGTATCTGTAACGTTCCATAGAAAATATGTGAACTGGGAGATTGTGTTGGGGGTGGACTGAAGCTCCTTGGTGGAGGTCTGAGCTCTCTGAGGGCTTTTCCAGTTAATTAGTCCTTTGCTTAAAGGTCTTTCTGTGGCAGAGGTCTCTTGACCAGAGCTAGAAACCCTGCTGTGAAGAGAAAAATTAATGCTGATTGAAGTGTTGCTTCTCTCATAGTGTTGAGATGGTGGGCAGGACTTTGGTCATCATCACCATCCTGAGCTTCACTTTATGCTCTGATGAGGCCTGTTCTTATTTCCATTCTCCTGGATACAGCTAAAGCCCTTCAGATGCACTCAGCAGTCAGGTCTTTCATTTTTTTTCACCTTTTAGTCTTGATTATCACACTCTGGACAGAAATAGATCTCCAGAAGAGCCACTGAGAGACGGCAGAGCCTCGCTGCTGGTTGGATTTACTCGACTGTTTCCATCAGCTGACCTGGTGGAGAGGAATCGTTAGTGATTAATTAGACGACATCTAGCAGACAAGTAAAGCTATTTGTTTCTTCACTGTCTTTTTAGCCACACAAGAGGCTCTGGGGATGAGGACGTCCACCACTCTGTCTGAAACTGAAATGTGTTCTAACAGTCAAAGCTACCTTTGGTCCACTCTCAGAACACCTGTTCCTCTTAACCAATCAGCATCCACTGTAATTATGACCTGAAACCACAGTGAGGTGATTACAGTGTTGGAAAAGACGTCAACCCCCAGAAGCTCTGAGGCGTGAGTAGATTTAAATATGAAAGTATTATGTCCTTCCTTTGCTATCATGTAACATTGTGGGAACGTTTCATAGAAGAACGTTCTCAACAGCAACGTCCACAAAACATCCTCAGAACATTTCAGGTAAAATGTTCCACCTTTGTTCATATTATAAATGACAGGAACGTTTTATAAAACCACATTCTGTCTTCTGAGGCCTCGATAACATCTGGAGAACATTTTCTGAATGTTGTTTTGAGAACGTTCTTCTTTAGTTATCATGGAACATAATCTGACAACATCCTCCAAACATCCTCTGAATGTTAAAGCGTTCTGTCTTAGTTCACTTTTAACCTCACAGGAACATTATTAGAAACGATAAATATCCTTAAAAAGTTCTTTGGACATCAGATTAAAACGTTCCTTTCAAACTATGTTAGAACTTGTCGGTAACGTTAGCTAAAGTTGTGGGAACGTTTCCTGCTTTCTGGCCCCAGCTGGAATTTTTCGGTTGTAAAATGTTCTGAGAAAGTTCTGGTGATCTTTTCAGCTGCAAGTTTGCTTTCAGTTTCAAGAATCTTCCACTTAAAGGCAGGAAAAAGTTCCTCTAAGACGTTCAAAAATATTGTTTAAACATTTTCCAAATGCTGTACGAAGAACATCTTTTCTTTGTTGTCATTGTGGGAACGGCAACGTCCACAAAACATCCTCTGAATGTTAAAACGTTCTGTCTTGGTTCACTTTTAACGTCACAGGAACGTTATTAGAAACGATAAATATCCTTAAAACGTTCTTTAAACGTTAGATTGACATGTTTTCTTACAAACCTTATTAGAACTTGTAGGTAACGTTATCCAGTGTTACATTCTCTGCTAGCTGGGATATCTGGGGACCCCTTCATGGACTCTTTCCTTGTGTTGAGTCGAGGTTTTAACCCATGAAAGGTTCTGACGGCTGCTAGAAAACAGAAATATTAAAGAATAATGTGAGATTTTAAAAATATCATCATTATTTAGAGATAGGAAGTGGAATCATCAACACGCTGTCTCCAGATGAGGTTGGAGTTTTAGTTTTTTCTCAATAAATCCTGCGATTTGACTGACAGCTTGTTGCCTGTTTGCGGTTCTACGAGCTGCGTTTTGTCTGTTTACCCGTCGATGGAGAGAGAAACCGGACGGCTGAGGACCAGGTACAGCTGTGCGGGATTTTCACACCTCTTATGTTACAGATGTCACGGGTGCAAGGGCACGTCAGCAGCAGAGCCGGCAGATAGATGTGCCAACGGACGCTGGGGAGAGGGCCGGGAATCCGAGGTGTTAATCCGAGCGGCGTGCGCTGTGTGCGGGCGTGCACGAGCCCCGGTTCTTGCGCAGCAGCATGTGAAATCAAGCGTCCGTCCGCGCTGAGATGCCCAGTTGATCCGCTGCCAAAATAACCTCCAGCTGCCCTGATGCCCGGAGCAGTGTTTTCTCTTCTTCCAGTAAATGTCAGCGAGCTTGTCTGTTCTCTAAATATGGGGGACTGGACAGGGAGCCAAGACAAGGGGTTGTCCATCAGCAGGTTGGAAGAGGGCACGAACTAAAGCCGGACTCGATTGGTTGGCCCCCGCCTGGAGTCGGGTCCCGCCGCCCAATCCGGATCATTTTTATAAAAATGGTGGCTGGATGAGAGGGTACTTATGGAGGGGAGAGGAGCCTCGGAGACACCTGAGCCGGGCAGGAGGGAGACTTTCTTCTCTAGTCGTCTGCTGTTTGTTCTGGTGTCTGTTGTTCAGCGCAGCCATGGTAAGAAACCCAACGCTGGAAGAGGAGGGAAAAGCCGACAAGGACGAGGCGGTTTAGCTTTAACGAAACCTCGAGGGTTTGGTTGGGGTGATAACGAGTCCTCCAGCAGGACGGCGTGGATTTCTACACAGGAGGTGTTTTCCCCCGTGGGACTACTTTCGCCGTTTGTGACGCTCGCTCCAGAAAAACTAGTCCCTCTGCCCCGATCTCAGACGGACCCTCTTCGCTTTTGTTGCTCCATCACTTGCGATTGATATTCAGATTGAAGGCGGCGCTGCTAAAGATAGAAAGCACACAGCTGAGTAAAGTGAGAAGACTTGCTGCCTTTTCCAAACTTAGGACGTTCACCTTGAGAAAATCCCTCTCAAATCCTCTCCCAGGACTCACCGTAAAAATAGCTTTAAAGTGGACCGAAGGCTTCATCCGGCTTCATGTGTTGATGAGTTTCTGTCGGGCAAACAAGCGATTCGCTGTTTGAGTCTGTAGAATAATGAAGGGGTGATTCAATAGAAACCTGCCTAAATGTGATTTTGTAAAATGTTCCACCTTTGTACGTTTTATAAAACCACATTCTGTCTTCTGAGGCCTCGATAACATCTGGAAAACGTTTTCTGAATGTTGTTTTGAGAACGTTCTTCTTTAGTTATCATGGAACATAATCTGACAACATCCTCCAAACATCCTCTGAATGTTAAAACGTTCTGTCTTAGTTCACTTTTAACCTCACAGGAACATTATTAGACATGATAAATATCCTTAAAACGTTCTTTGGACATCAGATTAAAATGTTTTCATTCAAACGTCATTAGAACTTGTAGGTAACGTTAGCTAATGTTGTGGGAACGTTCTCTGCTTGTTTGTGTTGGTCTGTGAACTAGCTAGAATTGTTTTTTTGTTCTAAAAACGTTCTGAGAAAGTTCTAGTGATGTTTCCAGCTGGAAGTTTTCTTTTAGTTATCAGAATGTAGGTAGAAACTTCTCTAAAGACGCTCTAGAAACGTTCTTTAGACATTTTCCGAATGTTGCATTAAGAACCTCCAGAACATTTCAGGTAAAAAGTTCCACCTTTGTTAATATTTTAAATTACAGGAACGTTTTATAAAACCACATTCTGTCTTCTGAGGCCTCGATAACATCTGGAGAACATTTCTTGAATGTTGTTTTGAGAACGTTCTTCTTTAGTTATCATGGAACATAATCTGACAACATCCTCCAAACATCCTCTGAATGTTAAAACGTTCTGTCTTAGTTCACTTTTAACCTCACAGGAACATTATTAGACATGATAAATATCCTTAAAACGTTCTTTGGACATCAGATTAAAACATTTTCATTCAAACGTTATTAGAACTTGTAGGTAACGTTGTGGGAACGTTCTCTGCTTGTTTGGGTTGGTCTGTGATCGAGCTAGAATTGTTTTTTTGTTCTAAAAACGTTCTGAGAAAGTTCTGCAAAGTTCTGGTGATGTTTCCAGCTGGAAGTTTTCTTTTAGTTCTCAGAATGTAGGTAGAAACTTCTCTAAAGACGCTCTAAGAACGTTCTTTAGACATTTTCCGAATGTTGCGTTAAGAACCTCCAGAACATTTCAGGTAAAATGTTCCACCTCTGTTAATATTTTAAATCACAGGAACGTTTTATAAAACCACATTCTGTCTTCTGAGGCCTCGATAACATCTGGAGAACGTTTCCTGAATGTTGTTTTGAGAACGTTCTTCTTTAGTTATCATGGAACATAATCTGACAACATCCTCCAAACATCCTCTGAATGTTAAAACGTTCCGTCTTAGTTCACTTTTAACCTCACAGGAACGTTATTAGACATGATAAATATCCTTAAAACGTTCTTTGGACATCAGATTAAAACATTTTCATTCAAACGTTATTAGAACTTGTAGGTAACGTTGTGGGAACGTTTTCTGCTTGTTTGTGTTGGTCTGTGATCGAGCTAGAATTGTTTTTTTGTTCTAAAAACGTTCTGAGAAAGTTCTGCAAAGTTCTGGTGATGTTTCCAGCTGGAAGTTTTCTTTTAGTTCTCAGAATGTAGGTAGAAACTTCTCTAAAGACGCTCTAAGAACGTTCTTTAGACATTTTCCGAATGTTGCGTTAAGAACCTCCAGAACATTTCAGGTAAAAAGTTCCACCTTTGTTAATATTTTAAATTACAGGAACGTTTTATAAAACCACATTCTGTCTTCTGAGGCCTCGATAACATCTGGAGAACATTTCCTGAATGTTGTTTTGAGAACGTTCTTCTTTAGTTATCATGGAACATAATCTGACAACATCCTCCAAACATCCTCTGAATGTTAAAACGTTCCGTCTTAGTTCACTTTTAACCTCACAGGAACGTTATTAGACATGATAAACATCCTTAAAACGTTCTTTGGACATTAGATTAAAACGTTTTCTTTCAAACATTATTAGAACTTTTAGGTAACATTGTGGGAACGTTCCCTGCTTGCTGGGTTGCTCTTTAATACGTCTAGAATTTCGTTGCTCTAAAAAGGTTCTGAGAAAGTTCCGCAAAGTTCTAGTAAAGTTTTCAGCATCAAAGTTTCTCTAAAGTTCCCAGAATGTAAGTAGAAAGTTCTCTAAAGACGTTCTAAAAATGTTCTCAAGACATTTTCCATTCGTTGCATTGAGAACGTCCTTTTGTTATCATGTAACATTGTGGGAACGTTTTATAGAAGAACGTTCTCCCAGCTGTAATGTTTTCGCTCTCAAAACGTTACGAGGAAGTTCTCCAACGTTCCAGTGATGTTTTCACCTGGAAGGTTTCTTCTAGTTCCCAGAATGTTCTTGAAGGCAGGATAAAGTTCTCTAAAGAGGCTCTGAAAATGTTCTGAAAACATTCTCTAAGTGTTGCATTGAGAACGTCCTTCCTCTGTGGGAAATCTGTCTAAATGTGATTTTGTTCGCTGCATCGAGCTGTGAACATTCGTCCAACTAAACTGAAGCAGCACAGCTAATCCTATGTGCATGTTGTAAACAAGATGAAGGAGAAGGCAGCGCTGTCAGGGAAGGTTCTTGTTCGACAAAGATTAAACCAGTTTCTACAAAAAAAACCTCAACTCAAGCTCAGTTTTTCCGTTCTTCCTCAGAGATATTAACTTGATGGACCTAAACATGGAAATGTTTTATTTGTGTGTTGGTGCCCTTTAGGAACCATCACTAACAGGTTCAGCCAGCTGGCGGAGGATTAAACGTCTTAACTAGCTGTCACTCTGTCACGGATATTTCACTCTAAAGCGTTCCGTCCAGGCTCGAATATAAGGGAAAAGGGATCGTACCGGAACTTTTGTTTGCTAAAACATATTCTATTGGGTGTTCTATACAACTGAGGCACACTTCGTACCGTTAAAGGTCCTCAAAATGCAGTAGAATGTGAGCGAGGTCCGTGTGAGATTTCAAAATAAAACCGAATAATAAACCGTTTCCCGTTTTTTTCAGTGATAATACAAAATGAAAAACAGAAAACGGGCCCGAATTCATTATCCATTATCTGTTGTCTGATTTAATTAGATGTGTTTATAAATGGAAATGAAAATTAAAATACACCCATGGAAAACTTATTTCTCTATTTCCTGTTGGTTTTGGCTCAGTGACCCGTCTGACTTCTGAAGAGGAGCTAGCGATTTAGCTAGCGCTAAATCACTAGCTCCGCTAAATCGCTTCTTTGCTTTCTGGCAAAGCTAAAGTAACAGAAAACCTCCAAACCTCCCAAAAACGTCCAGAAAAGCAGCCGAACGCTAGCGATTTAGCGCTAGCGGCAGAGCTAGCGGCACCACAAGGTCCCTCCAAAGGGACAAATAAACCCCACGCTGGTGAAAAGTCCACTGTGAAATAGTGAACAATGTGTTCCAGGCAACGTTTGGACCCCACAGTGGGTCTTCATCAGGCCACGGCACACAGCAAGGTCTGCTAACAGTGAGCTAACACTGGAGCTTTAGATACCAGATCCTTCCTCATCAGAAGTCAGACGGGTCACGGAGCCAAAACCAACAGGAAGTAGAGAAATAAGTTTTCCACGGGTGTATTTTAATTTTAATTTCCATTTACAAACACATCTAATTAAATCAGATAACGGATAATGGATAATGAATTAGGGCCCGTTTTCCGTTTTTCATTTTGTATTATCACTGAAAAAAACGGGAAACGGTTTATTTTCCGTTTTTATTTTGAAATCTCAAAATAAGAAAACGAATGGCCTCGACGTGCACGGACCGAGCGATGTCCTTATTCATACTTCAGTCTTTCTATAAAGATCAATCTGTAACGACAAATTGAACCAAATGAAACCTGACAGCAGTGGATCTCACTGCACCATAATCAGAATAATATGCAATTAAACTCCGGGGCGTTTTCAAATTCAGTCACCAGAACAGTCAGAAGGCTGAAGCTCTCTTTGAAAATGAGGCTCAGAGGAGATCACAGTGGGCAGCAACACTTTACAGGAGTCCATTTCCCCACATGAAGCCTCACATTGCGCCGTCATAGCTTTCATTAAGAACTTGAGACATTGTTAAAGCCATTTCAAGAGGTGCTTTCGCTGCTGTGAAAGCTCCACCTGTTATTAAATTATTCTCCTGTATGACTGCTTTCACGCTGCTCTGCTACAGTTCTGCATTAGCGCTTCCTCTCCTTCCCTTCTCACCTATATTTCTTCTCTTCTGTGAAGCCCACCGACGCCCAGAGTGATGCCCGGTCCTTCCTGACTGAGGAGATGATTGCGGGTCAGTAACTTTCTTCCTGCTGTTTGCACCGGTTGCTCCGGTAATAACTTAAAAAGCAGCATTTAAGCAGCGAACCTTTGCTGGTTTCCACTCGGTCTGACTTTGAAGTTCTTCTTGCACAGAGTTTAAGGCCGCCTTCGACATGTTCGACACCGATGGCGGCGGCGACATCAGCACCAAGGAGCTGGGTACCGTGATGAGGATGCTGGGTCAGAACCCGTCGAGGGAGGAGCTGGACGCCATCATTGAGGAGGTCGATGAGGACGGTGAGGTCAAATTTAGCTTCGAACTTCAGGCTGCAGTTTCTGCTAAATAACTGAAGTCGCACCTCTAATCCTAGAGAACCCTGATGACACGGGCAGGGCTATTTTCAGACTCCAGAGCTACCGATGGCTTTATGCAGCTGCTTCAAAGGGTTCAGTAGGATTTCTAGTGATCAGCGGAAAGATATTTAAGTGTAAAATCAGTGGAAGTTCCCTTTAAAACCAAGCGTTATCAAAGTTGGTGAACTGTCAGGAAGATAGAGCGTCAAAAATACATTGGACAACTTCTCGAAACTATGAAAGTACCTCAAAAAGTTCTCTGCCTCACGTGGAAACAAGGGGCGTAACTCCCATTTGGGTGCATGAATGTATACCTTGGAGCTTTATATCGCTGTTCACAAAAAACTATGATGTCTGAAGCGTTCGAAAAAAAAAAAAATAAAGAAGAAGCTGGTTATTGTCGATGAAAAGGTCGTGCATGGGGGCCGCCGTATAGCTCGCTGAGTTAAGGCGTTACCACATCGGCGCAGGTCGGCTCGCGATCCTTTGCTGCGTGTCTACCCTCTTTCACTCTGTCTATCGATAAAAACTTGAAAAATCCGCCCCCCCTCAAAAAATTTTTTTTTAAAAGAAAAGGTCGTGCATGCTGTTGAGGAGAATCTGGAGGCTCAAGAATCCGACCACACAGCATCAGGAGGCAGAAGCAGCCTAAAGTGGCTTCGAACCTCATGAACCTGAATCAGCTAAACCTCCACCTCCTGTTTCCCAAACTTGCCTGGTCGCCATTCACAAAGCGATGAAAAGGTCGTGCACGGGGGCCGCCATATAGCTCGCTGAGTTAAGGCGTTACCACATGGGCGCAGGTCGGCTCACGACCCTTCGCTGCGTGTCTACCCTCTTTCACTCTGTCTATCGATAAAAACTTGAAAAATACCCCCCCCCCCAAAAAAAAA